>BROJ01000339.1:0-48053 GCA_026008555.1 Fistulifera pelliculosa | reverse complement strand
TTGAAGAAGAAAAAGAGGTTAATATAAAATTGCGTGGAAGTCTGAGCTACGACCTCTCATGGATCACCGTGCATCTCATCCATGTCCGAGGCCAAGGGTTTCTCAATATCGTCACTTTCCAAACGATTGTGGTCGCTGTCGGTATGCGTCACTAGCTGACTTGCCGCGTCAATCAGTTCCTTCCGTTTTTCTTCGCTGTCACGTTCCACAAGCGCACATGCCTCGGCGTAGTCCCCATAAAGAACGTGCAAAAGACAGAGAACAAACAAGAGACGCAAATGGTCATGATCGACCATTTCCTGTCGACACCATTTTCATTCATCACAGTAGCAATGAGGGTCGGCGCCCATCCCAAGACTTGATTGACGAACGTGAAGAGACCCATCATTTCGGTCTCTTGGCCTTTCGGGATAAGAGAGCACTGGAGTACTCGTTGGCTAGGATAAGTCCACCCCAAACCGATTCCCCACAAGGATGCAAAACCGTAGACCGATGATTTTCGCTCAGGACCGCTGAAAACAGAAACACTCAAACCGAAGAAAATACCAAGCCATGAAAGACCGAGGCGATACGAGTTCAGGGGATTCAAAGCCGGTTTGCCGTCTTTGATACCAGTGAGCCCACTGCGGTCGAAGCCATAAGAATCAAACTCGCGTAGGCAATTTGAACAGCCGAGAAGGCCATATCAATGGTGAGAAATGTTATTGTGATGGACAGCACCACACCCGCACCTGCTTCCGGACTCCATAGCATTGAAAACATAAAGACACGCAAAGCATGATATTTTGAAGTTATCTTGGATGCTGTGCGTCGAAGCTGCACAAATCCAGCAGTAATGAGATTCGATCCTTCCGGCACCTTTGATAGAGCAGGACGATGTCGGAATAGAAATGTCCAGGAATAACCAATAAAGAGGCACCCCAGGCAGGAGGCCAAAATGGTTGCGTCGCGAGACGTTTGTACAGTAGCTTCCAGAGTCGCTTTACCAATGTTTCCGTGTGATTTCGTCATGACTACCACCAGCGCGACAAATCCGAAGTGCACAACGTATTGCTTGAAATTGAAGCTCGAAGTATAATGTGACAAGACGGCTTGATCCATGGAAAGATCGGGCAAATAGGCTAGCGCAGCACAATAATGCACGAGCAAAGCAAAGCTCTGGAGCGTATCTATCACCAAGATGAAGAACCAATTATTCTTTTCCACACTGATGCTCGTTTGAACGGCAATCAAACCCACTCGCGAAAATACCAGACACAATTCCCATAATACGTCGATACGAAGTATGATCGATCATGGCACCCGTAATGGGCATGAGTAAAGCGGCTACAACACCGATAACGGAAGACATGAGCGTCAAGAGAGACGACGGCTTGAGTCCCCACTTGACAGGATTGTCAGGTCCTCCAGCTTCCTTGATGGCTAGTCGGAGGATGGCTGTGCCTACATAGCTTCCGACAAGATTCAGCGGTCCTCTACCCGCGGAATCCATAGACCATCCGGTAGCTTCAGGAAGCTTTCTTCCCGTGACAGGATCTGCCACCTGAAAGGGTCGTTCCAGCCATGATATCCACGACGGTGCGTTTGTGTGCCCGGATCCATTTCCCTCTACCGCCTCGGAAATGGAGATTTTGCGCTCAATGGGAACAAATTCCTTCTTTTCTGGTGTCGTCATGATGAAATTCACTAGTAATCTGTCAGCTTATAACTTTCACGTCAATGTTGAGCGTTTGGCAAGAAGAGACTTCTTGCGTTTTATTGTTTTGGTTGACAGCGCGCGACAGATTGCTTCTTTTTTTCCAAATGACCCAATTTCCTTCGGATTGCACAAGAAGTTACAGTATGTGTTGCGAGTTGCGAATGGAGACGGAACACGGAACGCGAAACCAACCTAGTGACATAAAGTACCGGTAGCCAGTCATCGTCATTCGTCATAGAGGAACATATGTAGTGAATTAAGTACTAAAAAAAGTTTCATGAGGATAATGTATAATACATGAGAGGTGTCACGTTGATAGTTGATAGTTGATGCACCAGAGAGTACTATGGAGCTGCACGCGCCGGTTTGGGCCCTTTAAACTTTAAACGTCACGAGTCACGAGCATTCTTCAAGGATTTTTTCTTGATGCAATAATTGGGTGGAGGAAAAGAATAACCTGTTCCTTCATCAGCAACACCTCTTGAAGTTGCAGAGCATGGAAATTCAGAGTCAGACCACGAAAACCGCGTCTCCTTTTATTCTCTGCGTTGTTGCCTCTTTAGTCCATTGTTCAAAGTCCAAAGCCCTTTTTCTGTGTAATTAATCTTCCATTTTCAGCCTGCACAAGCTCAAGAATGGACAGCTCGGAACGATCGGCACACAAAAGATCAGCGAGAAGGCGGAAGATTGACGCCCCTGTTGAAAGAATGCAATCCGTTGCGCGATGTTCACGAGCGTTCGCTTCTACAGCTATACTTATCATGCTTGCTCCGACCTGCTTTAGTTTCGGAATAGGCAAGCCTCCTAATCGTTGGTGTTCTTTTTAAAGAATTTGGACTATCTTCAAGAGCGAAATTTAATGGTCACACATTCATGGCAGCCGTCGAAGAAATTACCACAGCGGATGAGACATTCGTAAGAAATAATGTTGCCAAGTCGAAAGGATCACACAGCACAAAAAATGACGGATGACAGAAAGGACGCTTTAGATATTGCAAATGAGCCTCCCGAAAATCTAGACGACGGCGAAACACAAAAGGAGAGCAAATGAGTCCACTACGTCACGTGATGAAAATGCAGACGATGAAATCGAGAGACGGCGAAAGGAGCTGGTCAAGGCGAACCTTTTGGTCGAGGCAGTTCTTCTGGTCGCTCTAATAAAAGTCAATTCAAAGATACGAGTGTAGGCGCAAGACGCGTCGGAAGTGCCACGAAAGCGCGACAAAGTGCAGCAGCGCCGAGCCGAGTCATGGATTCTCTTCGAAAACAGCAGCCGCCGCATCAAAAGACACACTCAGCATATCACCGAAGGATGATCAGAGTAGCACCCCTCTGAGCTACTTTTCAAATTCCTGGAATCATTAAGTCGTTCCGCTATCATGAATGCGGTCGAAGAAGCATTGTCCGATTGCAGACCTAGATTCCTCCTCGAAACTCCCCAGCCAAGTCGAACCTGACGGCTGCCGATTTCACGCGTGCGTACGAGCGGCCCATAGGATTGGTCGCAGAGAATAAAGAAAACGACCGCCGAAGCGATGCTTTTGATGTTCCAGGTGCCATCATTGCGCCTCCGAGTTCAGACGACAGCCTACTTGTACGAATCGCAACGCCGAGTGATGATTTTCAGATTGCTACGCTTCGACTATCCGTGTTTTCCAATTTCACCGCAGAGCAACAAGGGAAATTTTGCGAACGGTCTTGTCAAGCCATCTCCAGTCGGCGACTCCGCGGGGCTTGTTGTTTGATCGCAGCGCAGGAAGACGATGCGGAGACAGTTCTAGGAACTGCCGAATGCAGCTATCATGAATTCTTCGGTACCCGCCTAGGGCAACGAAGGCCGCAGTCCTCTATTCTATACGTTACCGAAGTAGCGGTCGATGCGGATGTTCGGGGACAAGGTATTGGGAAGAAGCTAATGGCAGCCGTCGACAATTACGCAAAGGCCCGTGACATTCAGACAATCTATCTTCACGTGGATGTAGAAAACGAAGCAGCTCTTTCTCTCTACAAAAGGCGGGTTATGAACGCGTAAACGGCGAAGAGGACTCCATGTATTTGGAATTTACGACGTCTCTTCATTTGCATCCTGGCGCTACCAAGGGAAGGGACCACTATTTAATGTTCAAAACCTCATCTCAGAACCTGTCTGGTTTGAGCCCCGGCACCTGCAGTGGATGAAGTACTCGAAACCAGAGGAAGACTTGGATTTGAAGTCGCTCTGTAATAATCATCTCATGTCTCCAACCCAGTGACCTTATACATTCCAATGCCATCGATATTAAACCAACCGGTGGGGCGATATCCACTAACCTTAGTGTTGTGAGACCGACGAACCACTAGTTGTTCGTTGATCTAAACCACTAACCTTAGTGTGGTGATACCACTAGTGTTCGTTGATCTAAACCACTAACCTTAGTGTGTGATAAGGCGGCGCTTTGCAATATTTTTTTATTCATTCGAAAAAATAGCTTTTGTGTCTATCTGTCTATCTCTGTTTCAATCTACTAAACATACTTTCATTCCGTAAATTTTCTTATTTCTATTACTATTCTCGACAAGAAACTCGTAGAAACTATGGAAATATGGTTCTGTCCCAGTGCTTAGTGCTTACACGTAGCGAGATTCGTGGTAGCTAGAAAACTCTCCTTCCTACACTTTAAACCATACTAATGACTTTTCCCGCGCTGTTCTTTTTTGGGAGAACGGAGCGCTCTGTTGTGTTCTGTCGGTCCGTCCCGCAAGACATCCGTCATTTCCTTCAACAAAAAAAAACAAAGAGCAAAATAGGGCCGTTCATACAAGGAACGAAGCTTATTCATTTCATTTTTAAAATAATAAATAAACAGAAATCATGGATGATGTAAGTCTAAATCAAATTTGCTTGAGAAAGCTGTTAGTTTAGCGTGTTTGAATTGGGTACGCGCTGGTCGTACGAGTACCTGTCAAACTTGAAAATATCGTGACCTTGTTTCTCTAATTTTTAAATTATTTTCTCTCGCTCTATTCCTACAAAGACCGATCATGTGTGCCCACTATGTTGTGAAGAATTAGATCTATCCGATCGCGAGTTTTATCCATGCAAGTGCGGTTACCAGGTGTGTGTGGTGCTGGCACCGCATTCGCGAGTCCGAATCAGGTCTGTGTCCTGCTTGTCGAACGCCGTATGGCGAAGACCCGCACCAGTTCTCAGCGGTGGATGTGGAAGACGTTCTGAAGGCGAATAAGGCGAGAGATGCGGCTTTGAAGCGGCAAAAGCAACAAGAAGGAGGGCTGTTGCCGAGTAGTCAACACGAAGGGATGCACAGCGTGATGAACGAGGACGGTCGAACGGGGCGATGGAAGTACCGAAGGATCGAAGTCAGCTGGCAAATATGCGAGTGATCCGACGAAATCTGGTGTATGCTGTAGGGCTGCCAGCGAGCATTGCGAGTGAAGACATTTTGCGCAAACCGGAGTATTTTGGTCAGTACGGAAAGATTGCCAAGATTGTTATTAACCGTGCTATTTCAGGTGAAGCTGGGCGGCGTGCATCTGCAAGCGCTTATGTTACGTTTGTTCACAAGGAAGATACGTTGGCATGTATTCTAGGATTGGACGGTTTCTATCTCGACAATCGTAACATTCGAGCATCGTATGGTACTTCAAATACTGTTCGGCATTTATTAAAAGCGTGCGGTGCAATAATCCAGAGTGCACTTACTTACACGAGATGGGAGCGGCAGAGGATACCTTCACTAAGCAAGAGATTCAGGCTGGCTATGTAACGAGTGGCCGTGATGTGCTGGCTCGTCAACAGCAGATTGTCTCTGAACAGTTGCGTCAAAACGCCGCAGGTGCTGTAGTTCCGCGTAAGCGTGTGGGTGGTGGCGGACCTTCTGGTACAGGACGGGCATCCTCTGCGCCCGTTTTCCTCCGCCTGAATATGATGAGCAGCCAAAGCCAAACCCCGTCACTTTGCCTCCTCCTTCAGGAGGCGTGGCTCGGGCGGCTACCTCGGGAGCTATCAGCTTGAATCCTGCAAACATATCTGCAAAACTCGGACGATCCGCTTCTGTCGGAAATCGGAGTCCTACGCTCGGTGCAATCGTTGGGCCCGCACCCCTCGCCGTAGTTGTGCCTCGTAGCAACAAGTCTGCCGCAGCTGTTGTTGCGGGTGTTCACAGTGTCAAGGTCGAAGATGCCCCTCTTCACACTACGCTGACTCCATTGACACCTTTGAAGCGCGCACCGAAGCCTACGAAAACCGCATCAACTGTGGGTGTCCCTGATGAACCGAAACTCCCTTCCATGCGTGTCGGAAAGACGAAGGGAACCGTGATTCGCAACAGTGCATTTGGCGGTACAGCCGGGTCGTCGCTGGCAAACGAAGAGGCAGAGCCAATGGGTCCGTCCTCTATTGGTGGTGACGTTATTGCTGTCGGAAGTATTCAGGCAGCCCTTCTTCCGGGCACTGTGCAGCTGGCAGGTTCCAATAGTTTGGCTGTCGCGGAAGGGGCTTGAGCAGTGCTTTGGGTGGAGAAGTGTTTACCGGTCCGCTATCCAATAAGCCTATTGGCCGTAGTGCGGCGGTCGACAAATGGAATTCTAATCAGATCCCAGGGGCGCCCGTCTACCCCGCGGCAACCGATCTTTGGAGTGGAATGAATTCAGGGTCGAACAATGGGACTTGCAGTTCCGCACTTGCCTCGATTTTGGGTGTCAATCTCCCTACGGGTTCAGGTTCCCTCCGTGAGAACTCAAATATTTGGCCGTCATCTAACATGAACGGTCCTCGTCGTTGTCGGCACTTCACGGCAATTCTTCGGTTCCTGCAACATCGGGTAATGTGATCGGAGGTATTCCAATGAACATGAATAGTACCTCGCTGATTGGGGGTGTCCCTATTGGAGGCAGTTCGTTGGGAGGACAAGGCCCTGTCGGCGGCTTGATGGGTGCGCCCGCTCCGGTCGGCAGTGGCTATGGAGGCAAAAGCGATATTGCTCTTCTCCAAAGCTTATTGCCTGGCGTTCATATTACGAGTGGAAGCGAGGATTGAACACCGGCGGGGATGAACGGATGGAACCAAGGTGGATCTAGTGCACTGGGCGGAGATACTCTCCTTGGCTGGAATAGCGGTGCTAATCCTAATCAGCACTCGTCTGTTGGTGCTGTAGGACAAGTCAATGGGTCTCAGACTCAGCGTCAGGGTCAAATTTGGTAGAAGACTCTGGATGAAAATAACTGAGAATGGTAGCATGGACGAATGGAGTGAATTGGTTGGCAAAGAGCGGAAATATAAGTGGTAATCTTCGTGAAGAGTGGAAATGGCAATGGAAGGGTTTGGATGGAAATGGAATGGCAATGGAAGGGTTTGGATGGAATGGAAATGATACGTGATGGCAGCGGTTTCAAGCAACTAATTCACTAATTGTTCTAGTAGACCAATTACTGCATCAATGAAATTATACTTTTAAGTCGACGATTTCTAGGAGTTTTCTGTCACTACGCGGGCGCGTTTACTTCTGGGGTTATGAATCGGACGTTAGTTCTCCGTGCCTGTTTGTTGCCGGCTTGATCAAGTGGGTGTTTCTTCGTCACACGGGCAAACTCAATAATCAGATTTGATTGATCGAAGTGTTTCTCTGCTCTTAAACGCTCTGGTCCCTCTGACGGAAGTTGGAGCATTTTAAGCGTCGCAGCTGCTTGTGCTTGATTGCTGACATCTTGACGATAGTGGAATTTCAGCAGTGCCAGCTCCCATGCTGAAGTTGAAAACGGATTGCTATTTTCAGGATCTTCAGCAAACGGGTTGTACTCACCGGTTGCGATGACAAAGTCTTCGTCGTTTTCTAGTAATGGCTGTATGGCCGAATATCGTTGTAGCAAATTTCTTGCAAAAGCCATAAGCGGCATCGATGAAGCAGGAGGTAAATGAAGTGCAACTGACATAATTTGCTTGAAAAAAGCAGCCACACGCGCAGCCGAGAATTCTCGGCGTTTACACAAGGCCGTATCCAGGCACTTCAAGGTCAATCCGACAACATCTTGCATCAAACCCTCATCAGCATCTCGGAAGAAACAAAGTCTTGGGAGCTGAGTGTACAGAGGAAGTATGTATTCTTTGAGATCGATCTTGAGCTCCTTCCCTGGTCCTTGTAAAGTCTGAAATGCGGTAAGTATGCAGTTTAGAGATGCATCTAACGGCAAAGTGTCCACCTCGCGCAGGAGGTCTTTCAAAACTGTTAGCAAGTCCAACACCGTCTCTAAATTGATGAGATGAGCAAACTTGGCAAGACCCTCTAGAGCGGCGCACAGAATATCATCCCGCGTAGATTTTCGTGCTGAGCTGTTGGCACAACTTTTCAGGATACGAAAGTAAGCCAGAATGACAATCTCTAATGTCTGAGCTTGGCTCCTAGCCAGAACAGCTTTGTCAACAGTTGCTTCGCTCTCTTTCAACTCAGCTTCAATTGCTGCAGTTTCTTTATCCTTTCGCTTGTGGCGCTTGCGAGATTGCTGTAAAGTTTAGCAGCGGTTGCTTCATCGGCATGAACCTTCAATGGCAGAGCTGCGAATGATCTCACGACACGGGGACGAACGATTGGAGCGTTGTGAATAACCTTGGCCACCATTCGTGCGGCCTCCTCTGCTACCTGTCCTTGTGCATCTTCTCGGAAAACAGTCTCGACAGCATTGCAACATGCTTCTGCCACTACCGAGGACAATCCTGTATTCATGTGTCGAACCACAGCGGTCAACAAGTTGGATCGGAAATTGAATGTGTATGCCGTGGAAAGCAACTCGCACAAGCTCAACATACAAGTGATCTGCAATGATGATGGCGGACTCTGCGTGGACTGATTCCACTTTTTCTCGAGAACCTGCAGATATTGTTGGTAGTGACTGAGTAGGTTGCGTTCATATTCCCAGGTCTGTTTCGTTTCCTTCGAAACGAGGACGGCACTTTCTTGTTCGGTCGGCAATCGGATGCGATACGCCGGTAAAATGTCTTTGAAAAGAGCGAGTAGCGAAACAACGGCCAATCTCGCAACGTATTCATCCTTGTGCTGCGTAAGGGATAACAATTGACTCATTTTGGAGGGTCCTGCCGCAGATCCAAAAGCCCCTCAGGACTTTCAAGAATCGACTCACTGAGTTCCGCAATCAGATCGCAGATTTGAGCAACAGACAGCTGATCCGGGTTTCGGTAAGGCATTTCATCCTTTGTGAGCTGCGATTTCGCATCTTTATCTTTATTTCTATATCTTCTGCCCATGGTGATACTTGTGTAGGATCGTTTTATGGAATATTTCTTGAAATAATGATGTGAAGGCAATGGTCAGCTTTTCATTGGTGGAAGTGGACACCAGTTGTCACGGGCAAAGCCAGACGCTTTCAGTGGACAACACATGGTATCTGAATGGTACTCAACGATTAGCCTCATCACTGTTCTGCCAGGTGCCGTTTTCCGTCCTTTACTCTCTATAATCCGTCATATAACTCTTTCTATTCTATACAGCACGACCAAGCGGCACTGGCACAGTGAGCAAATTTTGTGTTCGCAACGCAAGACGCAAGCTCGTTTTGCTCGAACAGCGACGCAGCGAAAGAAAAAAAGAAGCGCTCTGTCAAGTTTCAGTTGTTCTCACAGTCAACGAGGAAAAGAATTTTACTTGACTGAAAACAAAAGCTAAAGAGCACTATTATAAGTCTTTTCATTTTTGTTTCGAGTTTATCATGAATAACAATATCGGTCCCTCTTCACCGCCAGCGAGTCGCGTTCACCATTTCAAACTCGTGCTTCTCGGTGACACGGCAGTAGGCAAGTCGTGCCTTGTTGTTCGATTTGTCCGCGATGAATTTTTCGAGTTCCAGGAGCCTACAATTGGAGGTACGTCGATTCAGCGTTGCCAATGTGAAAAGAAAAGACAGTTTTAGTTATTTATCCTCCTTAATAAGATAGAGGACGAAGGTTTCGCACCTAAGCGAAACGTACGATTCAGCGACGCGGGTCATTTCGCAAACATATATGATCTCACGGATGAATTTTGTTTTCTTTTACTTTTAATAAATTTGTAGCCGCCTTCTTGACCCAAACGGTGCAATTGGATGATGCAATGGTCAAGTTTGAAATGTAAGTACCTTTTTCCCTTGATCGTTGCAATGCTCGAAAACCAGTTGCTAATAACACAATTGATTTTCCAGTTGGGATACAGCTGGGCAAGAAAGGTATCGCAGTCTGGCTCCCATGTATTACCGAGGAGCTTCGGCGGCTATCGTTGTCTATGATGTCACCAACCCGGACTCTTTTGCCGGAGCAAAAGTTGGGTGAAAGAACTTCAACGTCGTGGTGATCCGAATGTCGTAATTGCTCTTGCGGGTAACAAGGCTGACCTGGAAGGACGACGCAAAGTAGAATTCGAGGAAGCGGCCGCCTACGCCGCTGAAAACGGTTTGCTGCACTTGGAAACCTCTGCCAAAAACAGCAACAACGTCAAGGCTTTGTTTGTTGAAATAGCAAAGAAACTTCCCAAGAACCCTCCTCAGCCCGAACGAGAGGCTTTTCCTATCATGCCTCAACAGCCGGAAAAGCAAGGATGCTGCTGAAAACCTTGTCTGCTACGGCAGTTTGATTGCGTATTGCCGTTTCCAGTTGCAGAGGTGTGATGAAAGGACTTCTGTGATATTTAGGGTGGGTAATCAAGGCGTGGTTCCAATGTATGAAAAGGGGAAACCAAAATGCCATTTCGTCGTCAATTATTATTACTAAAAATATTTACTTCATCATTCTAGCGCTGGGCCTTGTAGATTGGGAATAATAGGGTTTTTAGCGGCATGCACGTAGCCGTGAGACGTCGGTCCGCAGCCCGGTTGCTGATTGGGGACGCTCGATTTTTTATGCGTGTTTTGACTTCCACATGCGACGGCAAAATAGTTTATCATTCATTATCAAAAGGGAAAAGATTTGCACCTCTCTATCTTTCGTCGTCACTAAAGCCGATAATCGCTCGTTGTGAAGCTAAAAGATTTTATCTGGTAATTCAATATCAAAAGTACCGATAGGCATGTCGTCAAAGCGAACAGCAGAGCCCCGAGGACCCAGAAAATGGCATCGTCAAACGAGTCAAGCCAAGCGAAAAGAATGCAAAACATCCATTACGGAGAGATCTTTCCGCAGGAATGAACCCAGTTACACTCCTCACGGGCTATTATGGTGCAAGAGGCGAGCACATCCGCCACGTGGTTCATGAAGGGGCTTTGCGCCTGCCTCAGGATGCATTGGACATTTGTTTGCAATCGTCTCCGTCGCAAACAGATTTCACACTGCCGGAATTAGATACTGTGACCCGACCTACAGTAGACTCTCAACGTCGCTCTGTTCTTGTGACCGATTTAACCATGGAAATGGTCGGTGGGGAACAAGATTCCAAACAAGTGCTAAAACGGTAGCGAAGAATCGTGCTATCCTTCATGAGGAGGACCCGCTACGAATTCGAGGGGGGGAGATAACAACACCGATGCGGAATCGAAGGAAGCTAGCGAACCTGTGGCTTCGGCAGCCTCTATTCCGAATGCAGCGGTAGCTGTTACAAATGCTGAATTGCCCGTTGCAACTACAGACACTGCAACTGGAACTCCTGCAGCCCCGCCCTCCACCGCTGATCCGGCCATTTCGGTTGCGTCTCAGCCGGTTCCTTCAGAAGCTGCTGCTGGTACGGATTCAGGCGTAAAGAGTCGAGCACGGGCCCGCAGGCGACGACGAACGCTACTGCTACTTCTGCGATCACCTCACCTCAAGCTGTCTCGAGTGGTGCACCAACTATTAGAGCAAAAGATCCAGCTCCAAATCCTCAAGTTATCGGACTGCCGAAACAGCCCGCTCCTGTCTGGGTACAGCACATGCCTGGTCCGAATGACGAAATGACAATAGACCCAAATAGCACATCCCCAAACCCGAATGGTTTAAACAAGACCAAGCGTCTTCTCTAGAACGATCTCTGCTTCCCGAGTGGTTTGATGGAAGCTCATCTCACCGAACGGAACAATCCTACCTACAAACTCGAGCTAAATTCATGGAAATGTCGGATAAGCTCGGTACGCGTTACCTAACTGCAACCATGGCCAGAAGATCGGTTCCTGGTGATGCTGGCAGTTTGATGCGTTTGCATTCGTTTCTTGTATCTTATAATTTGATCAATGAGCATTCGCTTAACGATTCTGCTCCTTTGCCCGTGTCTATGCAAGAACCAACAGAAACGAAGAAGGAATGGGATGAAGCCTTGAAAGAAACGCTGCTGGAAGCCATTGTCAAGGAGTCCAAGAGTACTCCATCTGGCCCTATCAACTGGACCAACGTCTCCAAAGCAGTTGGTCACGGGAAGAAGCCAGCCGATTGCGAACAGCAATTCTTGTCCATGCCGATTCCGGAAGAAACAGTCGGCGGCGAGGTGGAACGATCCATCACACCGGATGCGGACGGAATGAAAGAGCATCCATTTGGTACGAATTTGGACGCTGCGGCTCTCTCCCAAATTTTGCAGCAGCTCGTCGCGAATAGCGATCCCAGCGTCATTCACAGTGTCACAACTGCTGCCCTCACTTCCACAAGGAATGATTTAACCAAAACACAGCAGGCGACAGCTGTCGGTCTTGCGGTGAGCCATGCCGAAAAGTTGGCCGCGGCGCAAGAGAGTCGAGTTGGAGCGATTCTCTGAAGTTGTTGAGCTCCGGATGCAGAAACTAGAGAATAGATTAACCTTGTTGGATGATGTCGAGGGGATGTTGGAAGCGGAACGGGCTGCACTGGAGCTTGAAAGGCGAGACCTATACACCGCAAGATGCCGACACTGGTTCCAGGGTCCCTAAACTAGGTATCTATGGGAATAAATCGTTTCTATTTAGTAAATTACTCGACCCAGTTCAGTTAGTTGTCGTGGGTTGATGCCATCATATTTGTTTATCATAGATTAATGAGTACCGATACGAAGCGCGAATAACTTTAGTGTTCTTGCGACCTTGCGACTTGCGAAGCGAAGCAGACGCACCTTTGCGCTTAGCCCCATCTCTAAGCAGTCATCCTCCAGTCATTGTGCCGATGTTTCAAAAAAGAACCGTGTCGAAATTGGGCCCGATGCCCCGCGTCGTCGCTGACTGTTGTTTGCTACAATGATGTTTACGCAGTGTAGAACTACGAGTAGAAGCAAAACGTCCGTGATGAAAATCAACCGAGAAGATCCTCCGCCTCCGCTGGTCGACTCTCACCTCTATTTTTTCGGATGTCGATCTGATTTGCCACAGTTTTTCATCCTCGTCAAGACACATACATTACGAAGTCGTTTCTGTTCTTGAAGGCATCAAGCAATTAATAAAGCAGAATCACAATGAGCACTCCGCATTCTGTAGTTCATGCTCGATCCTACATTGACGAGGTGGAGAAAAAGCCAGAAGACGTCAAGGATGCGAAGAAGAAAGGAGTGGTGAGTGTCGGGTCATTCTTTGTTGAATCGTCCTCCAGGGAATTGTTTTTCTTTGCACGCTGTTCGACTATTAGTCTTGATCGGCTGTAAGGGAACCTGGAGTGACTGCCTTTCCGATGAGCATGCTGGTCTTTCGCAAAAGACATCACATCGAATCGGTTCAGCCCCGGATCAACGGGTGGCGGTTGAAGTTGGAAGCACCCGTGTCACACGTTCCTCTGATTCCTTTTCGAAAGTCTAGTCGTCTCACCTTTTCATTCTAATACCTCTTCTTCACATTAGATGGGCGCCATCGGCAAGCCTTTCCAAAAGATGCGCCGCCGTCTGACGGTCACGGGTAGCACCGGAAACAGCGAAGATATTGACGGCCGCATGAACTCCAAAGAGTCGTTGCCGGAAATGGCAGAGCACGTTTCGAAAGTAAGAACTCCGCCTCCGAAACTCAAGTACCCTCGCTGCGCCGTGACGGAATATTCGGGCGTCTCCAAGAAAGGCCACGCACCCTACAACCCCGCAAGAAAAACCAGGATTCCATCATCATGTCCGATTGCAGTGAAACAAACACGCTCATTTTGTGCGTCTTGGATGGACACGGTGAGCACGGAGACGGTGCGTCGCAGACCTTTCGAGATCAGCTCGTGACGGAAATGTTGAATCATCCGTCGTGGTACAAAGATGTCAAGCAGGCATCCAAGGATGCCATCGCCAAGGTCGAGCGTAACTTGCTCCGCAATTACCGCATCGATAGTGAATTCAGCGGCACTACTCTGTCGATGGCGATCGTCCGTGGTAACACTGTCACTGGTGTTAATATTGGTGACTCTAGAGTCATTCTGGGCAAGCAAGAAGGTGGCAATCTCACCTTCCAGGAGATCACCTTTGATCACAAGCCTGACTCTCCGGCAGAGAAAGAACGCATTCTCGCTTGCGGTGGCCGCGTCTTTGCGGTCGAATACGACGACGGCATTGACGGTCCTCCTCGTGTCTGGTTGGGCAACATGGACATTCCAGGATTGGCCATGAGTCGCTCGTTGGGTGACGTCGTGGCCCATTCGGCGGGTGTGATCTCGGATCCCGAGTTCACGGAGTTTGAGCTCAACCCGGAAACGGACAAGTTCCTCGTCGTGGCCACCGACGGTCTTTGGGAGTTTGTCGACAACCAGGAAACGGTCGAATTCGTAGACGCACAGCCTGGGCCTACGGACGCGGTGGACGTGTTGGTGACAGAAGCCGCGACAAGATGGATGCACGAGGAGCAAGTGATCGATGATACAACCATCATCGTTGCCAACTTGTTTGGCTACAAGTCAAGCTAAACCTTTTATTCTCAACAAGAACAGGGGCGAAAGGGCGCATTCGTTACAATGGTGCTCCTTCACTTTACTCTGAGACGGAGTATTATAAAAAAATTCTATTATCAATTAAACAATTAAACTTGAAACTTTCAAAAGTCAGCACTGCATTGACGAACAAGTAGGTTGTTGTGTCTTGTCCTATGACTTTCGCTCTTGTTGAAATTCCGGTTTCGAAATATTGGCTCGTACTTGCTTTTTCAAATAACTGTCATCATCGCTCGCATACCAATCTCTCTTATCAACTTGATTGTCTTTGCGTACTCTTCCTTGATCTTTTCTTGAACATCTTGAAAGTATGTGGAATCCATAACAGGATGATGCGTTCGACCCATCCAAACGTTCTTGCCAATTTGATAACTCTGAAAGCCAAAGAATGTAAAGAGGCCTAATACAAAGCCTTTGTGCACCAGGTTGGCCGCTTGAGAGAACGCGGAAGTTGACATTGTTATTGTTGTTGTGATTGTTGTTGTAATGTAGAGTAAAAATCTATTGATTTGAAAGGAATAGCAGCAGCAATGCACGCTTTTTTATGGTGGGATTGTTTTTGCGTGCCATTGCTTGGTTCTGTTTTGTGCGCTGGCATGTGCAATCCGGGTTCTTTTGGGTGGAATCTGGAATCTTGTTGCACGAATGTCTTGAATTACGGAATAACGACACGCGACAATTTCCGAAATTCCCAAACGGCGCACGCACAACGCGGTAAAAAGCAACTGTTCATTCAAAAGCAATGCGATCCAGATCCTTCCTTTTGTTTATTATAAAAGAGTATCGCACATATCTATTTCAGAGCAATAATCAACCTACATTTACATTGTGAATAATCTTATAAAGCTGCAAAGCAAGCGAATCAAAATCTCAAAATGGACCGGACTTCCTTCTTGTCAAGCATGCCGTTCTTGCTGCCAACATGTCATGACAATTTCCCCGCTCCGGTGATGATTACTCTGTCGACATTCTTCTCAAGGAAACTTTTCGCTTTCCATTGAACCAGTGTCGTGCAAAGGACCCGCTTATTTTGCAGTCGAAGCTAGATCTGACGCAGCCATATGCCCTGTTGAACTTGCCTTTCTCCATCGACGCGCGATGGACAACGACGACGCAATTGTGGAATCTTCCACGTTCATGATGATGGATAGCCGGGGACCTTCGGAACAGTCCGAATACACTGCACTGGGATTGATGATTCGCATCGATGGTCATGTGTACGCTGTCGATGTGCGACTCTTGCGCAGCTTGAAAATGAGCAAGCTGTCCACAAATGAAGAAGGAGTCGAACGACCAGCCAGTTTACTTCTCAATTTCACGTCCTGTATTTTTCGAATTTTCTCCAATTATCCAGATGATAGTTCCAAACTAGAAGAAGCGAAAAGCAAGCTTGCCAGTCTGATTCAAAAGAATCCGGATGAAGTGTGGAAGCAAGGTCTTTTCTGTCTTGACACATCGACGATCGATTCACCGTCAACCACGTCCACTCGTCCGAAAGAAAGTCAGGGCAGTAGTGTAACAATTGATGTATCGGAAAAGAAAATTGCGGAAACTCCAACAAAACAATCAATATACCCGCTGTCGTGGAACGCTTGAACAAACGACGAATCCTCCAAGAAGAATTCGACGAGAGCATGGTGAAATTGGACATGATTACTCAGCAAGTTCCAAATTTGAACGAAGGAGACATGCCCCACTATCGACAAGCTGCGTACACTATGATGACAGCCGCTGCGGACGCGCGAGGGAAATCCTTTGCCACGTCGTTCGATGTGAGCCTGGCGGCGCAGCACTTTGAAAGTGTAGCGCACGATACAAGCCAAAATATAGAAGTATTGTTGGAAGCGTTCTTTCCATCCAAAGCGCCCGCTCCTCGGCAAGAGACTGTGGTGGACTCGGTCTCGATGCAAGACAAGGTTACCGAGCAAATGCACAAGCGTCAAAAGGTTGTGACGGAACGCGCGAATTTAATCCTCTATCCTACACGAGGCTAGTCAAAATTCACGAGACTATGATTTGAATTCAAATTGTGTCGTGTTTTTATTTGTGTATAAATTAGAGAAAAGGACAAGCATCCAACATGCTTTCCAATATAATACCCCTTAGTTTTCCTCGTTGTTCTGAATTTGTTGCAAAATGCTATTCGCTTCGGCCGTCGTGATGCGTCGCGTGTCAAACTTGACTTCTGCCAAGTTCTCAAACGACTTACTCGGGGAACCTTTGGTGACCCAGATGCGCCACGCTTTGGAATGATCCGGTGACCAGCGCACTCCTTGTCCCACAATCTCATCATTTACGTACTGAAAGACATCGACAGACCCGTCTTCCCTCTCGACTTTACCGACTCCGTAGCGCTTGTTGCGGACAAACGTCCTTCGAAGCGAAGACCCGATGCGTAATAATAGCGTCCTACTCCATGCATAAAGTTTGCTTCCCACTCTCCCCAATACGCATCACCGTTCGAGTAATAAAAGCGTCCTTGTCCTTGACGTTTCCCAGCGACATAATCACCCGAATAAATGTCTCCATTCGGATAACGACGATGTCCGGTGCCGTGCATTTTGTCCTCGTGCCATTCTCCGAGATACTCTCCCTTGTCTGCAGCTCCTTGTTTCACGCTGACTCCAAACACAAGAAGTCCGTGTCCTTCACGGTGATCATTGACGAAATTGCCGCGAAAGACATCTCCGTTGCTCCAAATGAGTTCTCCTTCACCATGTTTCTCACCATAACCATTGTACGGACCATTGTACTTTGCCGTTCCGGGTACAAGCTGCTGCGCCGTGGTAGAAATGAAACGGATATCTTCCTCCGTAAACTGACTGCAACGCGATAGCTGTTCCTCCTCCAAGGTCTTGGGGATTGCGCAACAGACCATGCACTTTCCTTCATCGACAAGAAGCGGAATGGTAAGCGGAATGCGCTCAGGTACTTTGTCATGTCCACACAACAAAGCCCAGCGCGTCTTGAGTTGAAAGAGCTGTTGACCGCAAGAAGGGCAGTGACCTGTTTCTTCACGTTCATTCGCAAGTGCACCTGGACTGTGTCGCGAGGACCACGGCAGCTGCTGAATCTGAATTTCTTCTTGATCTTCTCCCAGAGTGTAGCGATGCGGATCATGCTCTTGAAATCCTTTCAAAGGGATGATTTCGGTCGGAATTTGTTTCATGACTTTTGAATTTGAAGGTATCAAATGAAAATAGTATTTTAAGTTTGCAAGGAGAGCAAACGATTTTGAAGGTTTTGAAGGTTGTGTTTGTCGTTGCCTTTTGTCAGCTGTGATTGTGCGCTGCTCTCGCATCACCAAGCTGCTACCTCACTGGGCAAGATGCTCAAGTGGGGAGAAGAATTCAATGTGTGTTTGAATAATATCTTACTATTACGACGTGAAGAACATTTTTGTCGTCAGGACGAGATGTTTGAAGTGTGAAAGGTTTACTCGCTTGTTGAGTGTGCGTGTTCCCGCTCGTTTGGCGTGTTTTCCTGCCGTACGTTTGACAGACGGGCTGGCACTGTTTTCATGATAGCACGAGAAATGACCTAACAGTTGAGTGCCGCTTGAAGTTCGATGGGACAATAACACTTTTGGCACTATGATGGGTCGTTCCTTCACGTCATCTCTCGTTCTCGTTCGTGCTCGCAACACACAATCGATCGATCAAAAAAATCCGTTGACAATAAAAGCCGAGCCTCTTCGACAAACAACAAATCGTATCTCGTCGCAATTCGTTTCGATCACAAACGACGAGAGCGCTTCTTTCTCGAATCATCGTTTGACTATTAAAGTAAATGACATGAATTAAAGATACAAGCGCGCGGAACGAGAGAGAACAATTGACAACAGGTTGCGTTTGCAAGGTGTATTTTCCTAGAAAGACGATTTCGTCCGAATCACGACCCGCGGAAAGGAAATTGGTCAATAAGACTCGCGGAAGGAATTTCAACGCGGTGGTCTAGGCATTCCAAAACGGAGAGATCATCATGGATCGTTTCGCTGCAATGATTATACTGCTGGGGACGCTGGTGGTAAGTAGCCTCGTCGTCGATTAATTCGTTTTGATTCATCCTGTTCTCTAACAGCATACAAAACACAGAGCTTGGTCCTTATTTTACTCTCAATCTTCTCAATTGCCCCCATTTTCTGCTCCTGTCTGTTAAGCCTTTTATATAGTCTCTATTTGTTCATGGCATATGAAGAGTCCGGAATTCATCACGCACAAGAGTTTGAGAATCGCTTTTGGACTATATTCGCTTTGCTGCTCAGTACGGCTTTGTTTTTTGCCAAAGATTCGCCCGTTGCTTTTGGATTAACTTGGTCGCCGACGGCTGGCTTTCTGGGTGTCATACTCTCGGGCTATGCGATGCATGTATGGGATCGTTATACGCATCGTGTGGCGATCAGCAGTCAGTCTGCGTCGCTGCTGATACGACGGTCGTCTCAAAATAGTAAACATGGCATACTCTCGCAGTCGCTTTTGCATCTGCGTGATTTGGGAATCCCCGTGGAGGCGCAGTTGGCCAAAATCAATGATTGCTTGCAAGAGATCGATCAGCTGCTCATTCCGTCAACCATCAACAACTTTATCAATATACGCTACGTGCAAGCGAAAGAACGAGAAATCATTGCAGTCTTTGAAGAATGCGACGCCCGCGCCTTGAACTTTTAATAGGTCACGTCAAGTTGGGATTGCTGTTTTACAAAATCAAGGATCACCGGAATTTTCATGGCAAACATCGGACGGAATTGATTAATTTGCTTGCGGTGGAGCGATTATCCATTTTGACCGTCATGAGTCGAGTCATTTTGCTTCATTCTTTGCAATTACTGAAACTGCGGGCCAATCCGAAAGCTGAATACTGGGTACGGCATATTTTGCTCAATACGCATCAAGATGACTTGTCCGAGCTTAAGACTTTAACGGATGCGAAAGGTGACTACTTTTGCATGAACAAATTGATTTATGACGACATTCGATCCGAGTCAGTTCGACAAGATATTCTCCATCACATCCGACGCGAAGCCGCCGTTCAACAGACAAAATGGCAAATGGGCATGGCGCGACGAAAGTCTCCTTTGTCCAGTCGACCGGTCATGACATGGCGGAAAGTCTTGTCCGATGTCGATGACACTCTGTCCTGCAGTGGCGGAATGTACCCGGCCGGCGTTGATAAGCGTTACCCGAAGAAAACGATATATCCTGGGGTTTTAGCATTCTATCGAGAGCTTGATCTAGGGACAAAAGGTTCTGAAGAATGGGAGGATGAACGGGTTGGAAACCTTGTTTTCTTGTCTGCGCGACCGCATGTCTATAAGGATATGTCAGAAAAGATCAATTTTGCCAAGTTTGAAAAGCTTCAAATGGTAGGCGAAGATGGACGGAAGGGCATGCATACAACGCCGAGCTTGCTAGCAGGAGACCTGGTTTCGGGAGTCAATTTTTCGTGACGAATGATTATGAGCATCTCGCTCGGAAAAAATTTGACAATTTCCGGCGCTACGTTGGATTGTACCCAGAATTTCAACATGTTTTTGTTTGCGATAACGGTCAAGGTGATGTGCGCGCTGGTGAAATGATGTTTGATAGCTTTCCCTACGAGTTCGAAGCATTGTATGTCCACATAGTCCAGCCCGTAAATAAGACACACGGGTACAACTTGGAGCGATGGCGAAACAAGGAGTTTTCACCAGTTTTCTTCCGCTCGTATCCCGAGGCGGCGCTGCACGCAGCTAGCAGGCATCCACCCTTGATTCGTGTGAAGGGATTGCAGCGAATATGCCAAGACGCTGTGAAAGATTTTGCTCAGATCAAGAACTGGCCGTCGGAGCAAGTGAAAGCGGCACGTCGACATGAGCTGAACCAAGCAATCTGGCTGGCAAATCGTTTTCTTGTCCAGAACGGTGAAGCGATAGTAGAGAGTGTACTCGGGGAACAGATATGGCAAGATGGAGAGAAAGTACGCACCCCGTATGGTGTCGCGAGGGTGGTCAGCTACGACCCAGTCAACGATATATACGAGGTCAACCTTGACTGGAGACACCACTTGATGTACAGCTGAAAGAACATGAAGAAGATTTGAAAAGCAAGACCAATCGGGCGGCAACTCCTTCGGCTCCGCGACAAGTTTCACTTGCGACGGTACCCGAGCAAGACGAGAGCGATGACGAAGCGGTGGCTGCTGGCTCTGTCTTGAATGCTGCAGTCATCCAGGAAAATGGCGAGCGAAGTTCAGAGCGAGGTCCAACACGTTCACAGTCTACGATGAATCCGTTAGTCGTATCCGAAGATATTATGTCCCTTGAATCGAATGGATCGAGCTCTCGACCAGGCATTTCGACTTCGCCTACTAACGCGTCTGACATCGGTTTGATTGAGGTATCCCCGCCGCGTCGATATAGACCAAGGCTGGCGTCTGGGGCATATCTGTAAAAGCATATGTGTCGGGTATGCTCATCACAAAATACACGGCTCCTCCACTGCCCAAACTCGAAAGGAAGTCATCTGTATTTACGTTTTCACGATTCCAGACGGTTCCGCGATCAGAGATCCCCAAAACGTCGCATCTTGGAAAAGGGAACGGAGTGCAGCACACCGTACGGACCCGTTGTCGTGATTCAACACCGTGTTGATGATTTCGTGGTTGTTGCGGACATGATCGGATGGCAAGCTCGTGCATACATTCATGAAAGTTTGGTATCACCATTACCTCGCAATTTACTAAGAGCACTTCTCCGGCAGTTCAGCTCGGAGACGGCGCCACAGAAGCCGTTGGAATTCCCTCACACAACAGGAACGCTTATAAAAACTCCGTTCGGTCGCGGGTCGGTAAAGAGACCTATCCCCTCATCTCGCAAAATCGCCGAGATTCAATTTCTTCGCACCGTGCGTCGCCCACATTGGGAATTAGCCTGGATGCTTGGACATTGGCAGATGGATCACATCCGATGTTGTATTGCGCTGAGCCGACTGCTCGTGTATGGAAAGACCGCAAGGAGGATGATAATCCGTCGCTTTTCTTCTCACTTGGGTCCGCCTTGGTGACGTCGTCTCGGTCTCTATTTGAACCGTTTCTACAGCAGCCAAAGCGTGCTGTCAAAGAAGAGTTACCGAAAACTTTCAGTCGATTCTATCAAGACGGCGCAGCAGTTTCTACGCCGTTTGGATACGGTCGGGTGGTCGGTTTTCGACAAGGCGATGGAGTGTATGAAGTTCTTCTTGTTCAATGGACTTTAGCGGATGGTTCCCATCCGCGTGTTTATGCCAGGGAGGTTGACTTGAGTTCCCGAGTAGCTAGTGGGTGCCAGGAAGGGTATCCAGTTTTGACAAGCTTGGGTCTGTCCGGAATTTTGGCTTCTGTTGAACCTACGAGCGGAGTTCACATCGTGACTGTATCCTCAGCTCGAATGGTGTGTTACCTACAACCTGATTGCGTCATACGGCCGCTAAAGGCCGCTGTTGGTGAAGATGTGCTGACTGTCTTTGGTGACGGTGTAGTGGAGCATTATCACGCCGCTCGCGACATCTATACCATCTCCTTGTCGTGGGGAGCGAAGCTTTTGCAAAGGCAGATACGTTTGATCGCGTGGGAGAAGGGGTACAGGACCGAGATGGTCCGTTCGGGGTCAACTGGCTTCTAAGGCTCCTTTTCTACTCGCCTGCCTCGACGAGCAAAGCAGATTCGAACCCTCCGTCCCGAAGCCGGAGTAACAGCGTCGTCAGTGGGCTTAGTCAGAAGAGCAAGCAGTAGATGCTGTAGCATTTATAGACTTGATTTGTAAATTAATGAATTAGCTTCAGCTAGCCTTCTATTTTCTTATTGAAAATGAAATGACATTCATCGGAACCACCCCGTGCGAAACTGAATTTCTCCACTCTCATTATGAAATTTTCTCAACTTTCACGGAACTCTTCAGTGCCCCGGGTATCCATATTCGCCAAGGCCACTGCGGCCCAAACACTTGAGCGATGTTTTTATACCAAGATCCTTCATCGAATGGATTCAACCGATCGAACGGCTTTTGATGTTCCAGTTGGTATTCCATCACGACTTTGTGTTCAAGCGTGGTGTAGGACATGCTCATAAGCTTGAAATGGTATCCCAGGAACGCTGACATGCCAGCACCGACTCCCATGAGTATCGGATAAGCAATATCAACCACAATTTGGGAGATGACCACATCAACGGTTCGCTCCGTGCGTGTTCCTCGAACAAGTAGAAGGAATAAATCCCATAACGGTGGCAAGTTGAGGACGCCAGTTCCATTGTCATACAGCCATCGCAGTCCATGCTCTTTCACTCGTTCTCTCAACGGCCCATAGAAAGGCCAGAAAAGCAAAGCAGTCCCATACCAGCAAGCTACCGTCAAATGGATCATGAATAGCACAAATGCACGATAATTGTCAAGTCCCACACAATTATTGATCCACACGCAGTGATGGTCGTATCGCAGCACGCAAACGCCACATGTGCGACAATGATGCGCTCGAGGAGGTCGATTCATTTGACACGTTCGACAAAAGGAGTCTTCGGGCGATGGGAAATAATGAGCCGAGTCATCTCCAGTGCGTAGCGATTTGATTGGAATTTCACGACACATTGGCGACACTAGACCCGGAGATGACTTGACCGAGAGAATGTAGTATATCATGGTTGCTGAAAAGAGATAAAGCACGATCCCATCATGTAGCCACATCCACGCACATTTTCGGTATTCGGATCGCACCATCGTTCTCGAATGACCGCGTGGCGAAGCGATGTAACGTAGGCCAGAAAAATGAGACATTGCATTTCAATGGCAAAGCTGACTAGAAAAACATTCCAGGGAAGTCTATCGAGTCGCGAGATGTATGCAAATTCACTTGAAGCCGCTTTCGCCAAACGAAAGATCCATATCCACGGATTGAACGATGAATGCGGTGAATACAATGCTGCTAGAAAATCTTTCCACGTTTCCGCAAATTGTAATCTATGCTTTGGGTTCGTTGATTGTGTGTGAGCCGGTGTTAACTCTTTCCTGTTCAGCATGTTGATGATAGATGTTTGATATTAATTGTTTGTTTTGTTGTGCATGAAGAAACATGAGTAGGTTTTACAACAAGGTGCAAACTCCTCTCGTTATTGGGCCGTGAAAATAATTTCAAGTTTTGCCATCACAGTGAAAATGTTCGGATAATTTCTCGCGTACAAATTCACTGTACATGGTAATTGGTCGAGATTGCGTTTCGCGTACAGATTTCCTGTACCTTGCAATTTGTCGCTGTGGAGTACCAAAACTGTTTTGGTACTGCAATTCCGAGTGCCGGTCTAAATGTTTTTGTAGGTACCAAAACTGTTTTGGTACTGCAATTCCGGTGCGGCGGACTGACAAGGCTGGCCGGCGTGGCGGGCCGTTCTGCGCTACGCTCAAGGTCGTCGGGCAGTTGACCATGGCAGCGTATCAAACGGGCGCCCGAAGACGAAAGCAAACAGTCGTGCAAGGCGTTCCGTTCTTTCCTCCTCGACACGTTTCAACATCTGTAATCCGATTAAAACGTGAAAATCATGATTTCGATGCTAATGATCTTGAACCACAAGGGAGACATTATGATCTCCCGTCAATATCGGTAAGGCAACTGTTTATTTGTTCTTGCTTGCTTGAGCCGAGCGTTTTCACAAACTAAACATTTCTTTTGCCCTGCAGAGACGACGTTGGAAGAGCGGCAGCTGATTCATTTCGCCTTCAGGTATGTTTGACTGACTGAATGAATAAATGCGCTAGATGAATATTCCTTTCCGTAACTTATGTTAACTCACGTATTGTTTCAGGTCGTTGCCGCAAAAGAGACAGGCACAGATGCTCCCATCAAACGCATTGAAAACTGTTCTTTTCTCTACACTCGTCATTTGAATATGTATTTTGTCGCCATGACGAGATCCAACGTCAACCCAGCACTCGTCTTTGAGTATCTCTTTCAGTTGGTCAAGATCCTCAAAGCCTATTTGGGCGAAGAGTTTGACGAGAATGCAATGCGAAATAACATGACTCTTATTTACGAGCTCATGGACGAAACCATGGACTTTGGGTACCCGCAAAATTGTGCTGTGGATGTTTTGCGATTGTATATCAACTTGGGGAATGTCAAACCCCAGGACGAACCGGAGCCGAGCCAACTGACGAGTCAAATTACAGGCGCCATTGACTGGCGACGCGAAGGTATTCGCCACAAAAAGAATGAAGTCTATATTGATGTTCTCGAATCAGTGAACCTTCTCTTGTCGTCAACCGGGAGCATCCTCCGCAATGAAGTACAGGGGCTGTTCAAATGAACACAAAGCTGACGGGCATGCCAGAATGCAAGTTTGGGCTCAATGACAAGCTTGTGATTGATAAAGACAAGGGAGATGGTAAGCAGTCGGTGGAAATCGACGACTGCACGTTCCATCGCTGCGTACGATTGGGGAAATTCGATGCCGACCGAACCATCACTTTTATACCGCCCGACGGAGAGTTCGAATTGATGCATTATCGTGTCACGGACAATATCAATCTGCCATTCCGTGTCATCCCCGCAGTCCAAGAAGAGAACAATATGACGAAAGTGTCGATCAATGTAAAGGTCATTGCCAGTTTCTCGGATCAACTCTTTGCGACGCATGTTGTGATCAAAATACCTGTGCCGAAGAATACGTCCAAGGCGAAAATCAAAAACTCGTTTGGCCGGGCGAAATATGAGCCCGAACAGAACGCCATCGTTTGGCGTGTCAAGCGATTTGCGGGAAAGGCAGAGTGTATCATCACGGCGGACGTAGACCTCATGCCCATGACGCGTCCCAAACCTTGGAGCCGACCTCCGATTCAATTGGAGTTTCAAGTTCCAATGTTTACCGCGAGTGGAGTGCATGTAAGATTCCTTCGTGTTTACGACAAATCAGGATACCATACGAATCGATGGGTTCGCTACATTACCAAAGCAGGAAACTATCAAATTCGAATTTAGTGTGTGTCGACAGTAAATATTTATACAATTACAGAATTACTTTGGATGTGCCTATAAGTCTACCTTATCGCTTAGGGGACTGATTCGATCGTTTCTTGGACGGTCGTCGACGGTAAGAGCTTGCTCTCGAAGAGCTACTGCGGCTCGATGAATCGCTACGCTGTCGTCGACTCGAACGCGCAGGACGGCGCCGATCCGACGACGATGATGAAGATGACCTGGAGCTACCTCGAGGGCCCTTGCTACTGATGCCATCGTTATCACGACTTGGACGCCGTTCGATGGAACGACTGTCTGCTCGTTTGGACCGGTGCGTTGGCGAAGGAGTGCTGCGGCGGGGAGATCGTGATCGGGAAACAGAGCGGCTCCGATTAAAGTCACGACGGGTCTCATTGGGCGATGCGCTTCGACTTGGTTTGTGGCGTCTTCCTCGTCCAGATTTGTCATGACTAGAAGAGCGGCTGCTCACGGGAGAATTCCTCTCCGGAGGCAGTGACCGGTTGCGCTTTGGTGATGGTGACATACGCCGACTTGCTTTTCGATCCATGCTGTGATGCGACGACCTGCTTGAAGATGATGCAGATCTGCTTCGTCGGTCTCTTGATGAAAACGACGACGATCGACTGGATCTACTCGACCACTCGACGAACTACCGCTCGACGATGAGCGGTCGCCGCGACTTCTCCGCCTTCGTCTGCTTCTTCCACGGCTCCTCGAAGAGGAAGATGACGAGGAGGAAGGTGAAGAGGACGACGACGAAGATGATGAACTTGAACTAGTAGAGTCATCTCGCGGCGGTCGTCGCTTCTTTTGCTTTTCTTTCTTTGGCTTTTCTGTGCTTTCGAGTTTGAGCTCCGTTGTTTTGACTTCTCGACGTTCACGATTAAACGCTTGTCCCGCAACATGGCTCCTGGTGTCGATTCCAAACGCCGCAGCCAAACGATCCCCAGATCCACCTTTCGCATTGTTAGGGCAACTTCTAGCCAAATGACCCGAAACTCCACATTTGTAACACACGCCTTTGAATATGACTGACTTCCACCAGTCGGGGGCACCAGCGCTGGCTCAAGTTCACCCTCCTCAACCTCTGGTTGCTGAAGCTGCTTCGCTTTTGCTTCCTCTTGTTCTTGTTGCTGTTTTTCTAACCTCTGTTTCTCTCTTCCCAGCGTTGAAGAGTAGCACGTCGTTGCTCCGAAATGCGTTGTTCGATTTCTTCCTCTGACAATTTCCCCTCCTCTTCCATTTCCTCTCTTTGCATCAATAAATCATTCTCCAGCTTGCGTAATTTTTCATGATGTTCAAGCTCCGAATTCTGAGTCTTCTTCTGTCCTCGATGTCGATCGAACGGTTGCTTCGGTTGATTTTGTTGACGATTTTGTTCGAGACGGCGTCTCTGTCGAGCTGCTCTCACGTGACTTTGATTCGTTTGCACATATCCTGAAGTCGCAGATCCTCGAACCGATGAAAGGCCAATCCCGTTGTACATGCTGTTGATAAGAGAATGAATAGAATGTAATGAACGTTTTGACTAGACTAATAATAGCATCATTCGAATGTTTTGTGTGATCCGTTTTTCGACGTCGTGCCATCGTTGCGTTCCGAGCGTGCTTCGATGGTCGATGGGTGGCCAGCGGTTGTGCATTAGGGATACGAATAAGAACCATGATGTCGTATCGGTGTTTTTTTTATGTGGATCTGCGTACGTCACACGTAGAAATGTACGCATCGCGGTAGATGAGCATTGTTCAAAGGTCCGAACGTCTGGAAAAAAAATTGGACCGTTTACCATGACAATGAGCAACACCATGAACATCATTGCTCGCTTTCGTTCCTTTCTTTCTTACTGTTAATTTTTAATTCAAAAGTCAATCAAGAATAGCACACATACACTATTTGAAAAGAATGCGTCGCAACACGTATCAGCGCCGATCGCGGAGTGTCTTTGAAACTGCGCGTCCATGGTTTGTTCTCGCAACTTTATCTGTTCTCTTTGCAGTTCTTTCCGTCCTTCCAGACATCGAATCTCCGTCTTCTCAAAGACGCCTAGAAGATTGGGATTGGAATTTTCTGTCAGATTCCTCTTCGTCGCAGCAGGAGGAGAGTGCGTCTTCCCACAAAGCTTCTACGGTCGATGCGAATAGCAAAGACGATGACTGGCATTTTATGGATAGTGATAGTAATCGAGTATCTCCGACCACCACAACATCGAACGCTTTAACAGATGATTGGGATACACCGAACCAGCACGAGTCGCCATCCTCGGGTGCATCGAGTCAGCAAAATGGAAAAACATCGACCGGAAATAATGCCCACAATCAAGATGACGAATGGAATATGGTAACGGAAAGCAGTAGCGCAGCTAAGAGTCAACAAGAAGTAGCGTTGGGTGAAGATGAATGGGGTTTTGCAGAGGAACTACATCCATAGCAAAGGACACGAGAAATTCGGAAGGTGCCGCTGCGAATGATGATGACTGGCATCTTGTAGATACTAACAAGGCTCCTTTGCAAACCAGCGCTAGCTCGATCACAAGTCCCAAGGGAATTTCCGACGACGATGAAGGTGAATGGTTTTTGACCAAAGACGTAACGAAGGATTCACACTTTAAACAGTCCTCATCGGCGCATACACATGACAGTATCCACAAGCACCACCATTCTGTTTTCACAGAAGAGCACAAAGATTTGTTTCCGTTCAATTGGTCCGATTTCTGGGGATTCGCCTTGGCAACGGTAGGTCTGCTCTTGGCTGCGGGTGGTGGAATTGGTGGTGGGGGTATCTTGGTACCCATCTACTGTCTTGTCCTTGATTTCAGTCCGAAGCATGCCATTCCCTCTCCAACATAACCGTTCTCGGTGGTGCGTTGGCGAATACAATTTTGAATGCATCCAAGCGACACCCCACCGCCGACCGACCGCTAATTGATTGGGATATGATTCTTGTGATGGAACCCTGACGATAGCAGGAGCTTTGATAGGTGCACTCATTAACAAGGTGCTTCCGGAATTATTGCTAACAGTACTCCTTGTGCTGTTGTTGGCGATAACAGCGCAAACTACACTGTCCAAGGCCATTCAACTGTATAAAAGGAGACCGCCCAAATGAATCAAGAATCTGAACTCACCAAACTGATGGAACACCAGCAACGGAATGATGAAGACGAGAATGAAGACGATGACAAAACGCACCGGGCGATGAAACGAATGAATCCCAGTCGGATCAAATGGTCACGGTCATGTCCAAAGAACACGAAGAGCTACAAGCTATTTTGGAGCATGAACGTCACCACGCTCGGCACAATATTATACTTTTGGTGGTGATGTTCATAGTTGTTTTAGTCATCAACGTGTCCAAGGGAGGGGGTGCTTTCAAATCTCCACTCGGTATCACATGCGGCTCGTCAGCATTCTGGATGTCGAACTTTCTCTTGCTGGCTTGGATCCTTGCCATTTCAATACATGCTCGCGTAGTTCTTCTTCACAAATACGAGCGAAAAGCGGTTTGTAATTATGAATACCAACCAGGTGATATCGTATGGGACGAGCGAGCCACCGTCGTGTATCCAATTATCTGCACATTTGCTGGTTTCTTTGCCGGAATGTTTGGTGTCGGTAAGTCTTTGTCTGAGGTTGTCTTGAAATCCTTTCGGTCGACTGTTCTAATATATGTGCTTGCCAGGTGGAGGAATTGTCAAGGGACCACTGATGCTTGCAATGGGGATACACCCCGCTGTCAGCTCTGCTAGTACCGCATGCATGATCCTTTTACTTCATTTACAGCCACTACATCTTTCGTTGTGTTCGGTTTACTGGTTTATGACTATGCTATTCTCTGTTTCATCATCGGCTTCCTTGCGACTCTTGTCGGTCAAGTTGCTTTGACGTATGTTATGAAACGAGCAGGACGCAACTCGTACATTGCCTTTTCTATTGGAGGTGTAGTGTTAGTATCTGCGATACTCATGACAATTCAATCTCTTCTCAGTCTCGCTGAAGGTGAAAAGCATCATGCCGGAGGCATTTGCGGCAAGGGCGACTAGATGAGGAAAGCGAGACATCAATGACCTATTTGGGTGCTCAAGAGCAGCGCCTGAGTTCAAATAATATCTTTCAACCCAATACGTAATTTTGACTAATAAAAATACCATACATAAATCAAGTATCTAGAGAGACTGGTTACAGAGTCTCCTTAGCTACTTAGGCGTCTGGCGTGGCTTTGGACGGCGGCCGGACGACAGACTGATCGAAGTGGAACCGTTACGACAGTGACGAATTCTTTTGTATAGCAGCAAACTGTGGTTGGAGAAATTTCAAAAAAGAGGTTGAAGTGAGCTTTTCCTGCATCCATCACAAAATCGGCAGACAGATAATTTATTTCTGTATCGGATTACATTTTATTTGTGATCTCTTTTCATGAGGGGATTGACTGCCTAGTAACTAACAATAATGAAATCAAAAATCAACTTGCTGTTTGCGTCCTTCGCAATCTCGGGCACTTGCGCGTTTAGCGGAGCCCTTTTCCAAAGAGCACCAACCAAGCAGCGTACAGCTCCGTCGAAGAAGGACGGCGTTGACATCGAACTCCCTGATTTTGATGAACTTTTCAATCGCATCAGTCAGGTGTCTCCTTTAGCTCGCCGTGTCATAGAATCTCATAATGCAATCTCTAATAATTTTAAAGCCTTTGATGGTAAGGTTGGTTATCTCTTATCACCTCAACGCGGACAACATTCTCACACAATCGATTTTCTCGCAGCAAACGACCTGCAATGGTCTACGATCGAGGCGAACCCGCACCGCTTAGTCAATCAAGTAGAAAAGATTGACAACTTTGATGGAAAGGGGACACCTATTCTGCGGTTTCGGTCGTCTATGGAAGGACCGTGCGTGGGCGAATATTTTGCTGATTTTATCATGACGCTCGAGCGGCGAGCTTTGTGGGACCCTCAAATCGATGAAGTGTACGAACTCTATCCCATTCATGATTTGGATGCTGCAAATATTGCCATGAATTTCGGAAGGTATGGCGATTGCGCTAGACTTGGAATTGGGTACTGTCGGACAAAAGCAAATGTTGTCTCTGCCCGTGAGCAGCTTACGTTATGCGGAATCCAGGACTTTGCGGATGGCTCTTGTATCATCTGGGGCACAGAGATGGAAGATTGGCATGACCACATGCTACCTCCACGAAAGAGGGTTACACGAGCCAGATCACACATTTTTTCGACAACGTTGACTCCATCTGGTGCGAACAGCTTCGACGTCGAATATGTCCTTCAGCTCAATATTGGAGGAAAAATTCTAGTTGGATGACAGCTCCCATTGTCACGGATACGGTAAAAAGCCTGTTCAAAACCGCTGATCAATATTTTCGAGGAAAGGATGGTCATCTCGAAGAATTTATGAAACAGAAGCAAATGGAAAGCGACAGTCTCGTCAAACGGCATAGTTTACTGATGACACCTTAGAAACGTGAAGCGGGACATTTCAACCGTCGGTTGAAATTTCCGGTAATGTTTAGTAATTCTTCTTAACAACCACAAAGGTGCGAGAGTTGCATTTCATTCTTCCTAGAAGATGTTAACTCTAGCAACTGACTATCAGTGTGACGCGAAATTAGAAAAACCTTACCCTAGGTCTAGAGACTACTAGTAGAGAGCACTAGTCTACACTTGGATCCCTTTTCTCCTGGCTAACCTTAACTTCATTGTCTGCTTCGGATTTCGGATTCATTCGCTCGAAGTTATTCATTTCAAAATCATACGATTCAATACGTGGTCGCTTGAGGCCGGAAGCAGATGATGGCACTTTCTTCGGCATTCGATCTGAACTACACAGTATGACGTAATCACAAAAGCTTTTACTGTGAGCAAAAAGATCCGCCACGTTGAGCATTTCCACTATGTTCATTACCGCTAATGCGGACTCTCCCTTTATAAGTACTTTTGGAACACGTAATGCAACTTAGACAGTTTCTCTTCATCATCGTCATTAGCTTGAATTCCACCTCCGATCGGATCGCTCAGCTCAAATCTCAATTTAAAAAAACTTTGTAAACATTCTTTACAATCCTTTTCAAAGTTTGACGATAGCCAAATACAACAAGATGCCTCTTTACGCAAAGTATTTTCTTGCAGCTTCGGTCTGTGTGACCGTCTCCTCTTTGCTCCACCATGTGTTCCAAAAGCGATTCCTTCGGTCCTGCTCAATTCTCATGAGAGTATTTTCGAAGATGTTGATTTACCTGATTTCGACAGTATTTTCGAAAAGATTCAACAACTGTCGCCTTTGGCCCGGTCTATCATCGATACTCGATCATCAGTAGCAAATGAAGGTGAGTCCTAATAATTTCCCCTTTGATGTCTACAAATTCACCGCACTCACTTTGTCATTGTTTTCTTTCCTCGCAACTCACAGACCCGAAGTTGAAATGGAAAACTCTAGAATCAAACGATAAGAAGCCTGTTCAACAAATTCAAAAGCTGGATTGTTTCGGTGACATTTCAACTCCTGTCTTTCGATTCCGTTCGAAATTGGAGGACCCTGCATTGGGAATTCTTTGGCCGTTTTATTATCGATATCGACGAACGACGAAAGTGGGATGCACAAATCGAAAATGTTCACGAGTTACATGCTGTGAAAGACTTGGATACAGTGAACGAGCGCATGGGAGGAGGAAGATATGGTCAATGCTCACGATTGGGAATAGGCTATGGTCAAACCAAGCCATCGATTATCACAGCACGAGAACAGATGTTCATGTATGGGCTACAAGAGTTCACCGACGGGTCGTCTCTCATTTGGGGAAAAGAAATGTCAGACGAGTACAATCATCTCCTTCCTCCTGGTGAACGCCACACTCGGTCCAAGTCGCACCTTTTCTCGGCCACGCTGAAACCTTCCGACGATAATAGCTTTGATGTCGAGTACGTGTTACAGCTGGATATTGGTGGATCTATACCGAACTTTTGACCACCCCTGTGCTCATTGACACTGTGAAAAACCTATTCGAAACTGCTAAACATGAGTTTGCTGGCGCGACGGACAGTTTACAGCTGTTTCTTCAAGAGAAGATCAAAGAAGAAAGTCACATCAACTGGCAGAGTCTTTTGATTCCGATGTAAGATGGTCTTACAGTTGGTGGCTAGGATTGCTTCTCACAATGATGATTATATAACTGCATAAAATACAAGAACAAGCAATCTTAATTGAAGTTTAGCTTTCTAGAAAAGGCAACATAGCTTCTATTTACGTACATTATATAGAACAGTGGATGACCGCACGATGTCGCATCGGGAACGAACCTTGTCATTGTGCATTCGCGTTGTTGTCAAAAAAACGGTGCGCTTTCTTCTTTCATTATTTCAAAGTATAGAATAGAATGGGTTTCTCAATATGGAATATCTTCAAGGTAATCAATTCGAGAAGTAGAAGAAATTATCATTCATGTCCGTTGTGTTGACTGACTTCTCTATTTGCAAACGAATTCCTTGACACAGGCAGGGTTGCTGTTGACGAACTCGATCTTGATTTTAAATCGCCGGCGGTTCTTATCGCAATATGGATTGGATGATATGAATTCAGTACAAATGATGGGAGGTAGTCCGATGAAGGCACAGGTTGTGGGTCTCTTGCATGCTGTGCAATATTTGAAAGTCCCTGTGATTGCCGCGAATGTAATTACGATTGTATTTGAAATTATTCTGGGAGGAACATGAGGAGCTGAAGTGCATCAACTTGATCTTTTCTTTCCTTGATACTCATTTGTGAGAATTGAAAGTGATGTGTAGCGTAAACCTCTTTTAGCTTCTCTAGCTTAACATCTGTCTATTATCTCGCATTAGCAGTTTCATGCGCATCGAATTTGTATCCTAAGCCTTACGTATCATGAACCAGAAACATCTCCCACCAAAGAATTTTGATATTGTGAGATGGATGGTCGGCACCCATTCCCCATTCACATCAAACCCATTCATTCTCCTCTCGGGCTATAGATAGAAACGTTCAACGAATTATTTACCGTTTCTGTATCAGTTGGCTCGTCCAAGATGTTTTGGTTTCTTTTCTTTTTTGTGATAAGCCCTCGCGTATCGTCTTTTCAACAATGGGCGACGCATCATCGGCGGAACGACCATTCTCGTTTTCAGGCTGCCTCTATCTCTACGCAGACAGATGTTTCCATAACCCTTCCATCCGTCATGAATATGGATGATGCTTGTCCATCACCCCTGCACACAATTCATGTCAAAACTGTACTGACTCCAGATGAAACCGAGCAATGTTTACAAATTGCAACGGATTATGCAAAATCGACCGGGCGCTGGGATCGACCTGATTTTACACGGCACGCCAGTTACGCGACGTGCGACTTTTGCGTCGAAGACTGTGAGCCCTCGAGTCGTATTTGGAATCCATCGGTTTTGATACTCGCATTTGGGAGTTGTTAAGCTCTCTTTACGATGTGGACCAGGATGACATGTCGTACCTGGATTTTTCTGTGCCCATTATCAAGCAAAGTCGGATGAGAACACGGAAACAATGGATCGCTTGGAAGCACACCGTGACGGATCACTGCTCTCGTTCACTTTACTTTTGAATTCGCCAGAGCAATTTGAAGGGGTGGGACGTTCTTTGAAGCGCTGAGGATGTAGAGCCGGAAAAGAATAATGACACTGTACTGCAGAAAGGTGGAATCATTCGACCACCACATCCTGGGGACGCTGTCTTTCATTGTGGAAAAATTCTACATGGAGCGGATGTAGTGACTGCAGGCAAACGAACGGTGCTGGTTGGATTTGTCGATGTCAGTGAATGGCGACAACGTCCTGGGGTATTGGGGGCTGCGTGCCGAGATTGGGGTCGTATGGATGTTGCCAAGATCCGTCTTGAGCGGCAGCGACTAAAAGGCGGACGAGGTTGGTCCTTGAACAATCAAAAGTGGCTTCCTAAAACGGATGGAATGACGCATTCAGTAATTCAAAAGTACACTCCAGCATTCCGTTCAGTAGAACACAGAGGAAGCGACGATTTTCAACGAACCAAACGACTAGAAGCAGAAGATACTCTTTTGAGGACAATACTGATGGATCGAGATGAAGCAGAAGAGACCTTTGATATCTTTGATGGGGACGTGACGATTCTGTAATTTGAAATCTAAAATGACTCTATTTCTAGCCTATGCATATCGATCTGGTAATGTCGTTTGCGAAATCGCCGTGAGAAGAATGAAAGTCCGTATCCAAGGGGCCTCCTTGTTCGTTCTGTAATATTTTCCGGTAATCCAGCAAAATCGTCTTGTGATCTGCAAAGTAGTTGTGATTTTCAACTTCCGCAATGGGGATTTTGATAACCTCTTTCACATCATCTGCGGCTTCCGGATGTTCGGTACCATCCAAATGGATCGCATAAGTAACTGAGACTGTGTGTCGTCGATTATCTCGCCGTGGGTCGGAATACACACCGATCAACCTCGGTCGAGAAGGTATTGTCGTAATGCCTGTCTCTTCAGCTAATTCGCGTAAGACAGCTTCTTCCACCGACTCTCCCATTTGTACAAATCCCCACTGTTGCCAGTTGACTCGTGTCTTTTCTTCGCACAAGCCAAACCTGGTCGAGACCCGACATGACGACTAAATCAATCGCAAGACTGGGCGTGCAAAGGCAGTAACCGTCTCGTCGCCGCACCAACACGTACCAGCATGCGCATCGGAGGATGACCACCGTGCCATTCACGAGTTGCACTTTGTAAACTTCCTGCAAAAGGAAACAGTGAATTGCTGCCTTTCCACATGTACAAGACTGTCCCAATTAGGAGGATATTGAAAGAAACGGAAAAAAAATAAACGGGGTTCTTTGTCGCCAGTCGAGACGAATGCATTTTCCATTTCTTCCTGGGATATACCATTATTTGAAAGCGTGCAGATGTTAAAGATTCGGAGCAGTGGTGGCAATCGTGTCAACTCCAGTCAAGTGAATGCTTTGTCGGAAAAAGACTCCGCCATGCTCGAAGTTACAAAAAAGGGGTGCGCGAGGAGAAGGGACACAATAGTTTCAAGTCCGCGACGGTTCTGTGGGTACCGTATGAAATATTTAGTAGCACTTAATAGAACTTGATACACCTAAATAGCAAACAAGTTTAGGGAGGAGGAACGAACAAGAAAAAAGAGGTGCTCGTTGTTGTTTTTTGAATTATGAAAGGAATGAGGAAGGATGTTGATTACGATAAAAGATTAATATTCATATTATGATTCTTTGGGACAGTTGTAAGGGGACTATTGGCGTTGTCTTTATAAGGAGAGTCGACGGCTTGCTTGGGTGACCTTTTCCGTGAAATGGATCTCAAAGTCTTTGACTTTGACTTTTGGTGGGGCGATATGACAGAATCGACTTTCGAGAAAACGAGCTTTAAGGATTCCGGACTTGTGTTACTTTGTACCCGAGTTCCAGTCTGATGGGTGATTACCGGAGATATTATTGTTGAGCTTTCTACCGAAATACACTCATACGATGCTGTTTCAGTGGCGAACTGAGGAGATTGTCGATTCATCTTATCAGAAGGCGATTGATTGGGTTGATATTCCATCATGTTGGAAGTCATTTCCACTGTGTTTGATGATCGCGGCGCGCATGGAGGCCGCCGGGAACATTCTTCGGCATTCATACTTGAAATCATACTAGGGTTCATAAATTTTGGCACGGTTCGAGCCCGAAGGCGTTGCGGACTGTACAGCTCGGCAAACAATTCATTGGAAGCAGTTGGACTAGCAGGTAAACAGCAAGCGTCTGCTCTGGCAACAAGTGCATCGTGAATGCCTCGCACTCTCGCTTGCTGGGCGGAGTGTGAGCAAATGGACTGGTAGATGTCGGAAATCTTCAGCGGGTCATTCACCCCGGATGCTCGTTGGCGATCTTGTTCACTCGTCACCAGTCGTCGCGATATGGACTTTCTGTATCGATCGTATTCGTTGCTCTCGAGTCCACGATATGTGTGATCGCTTGTTTCATAGAATCTGTCACCGTTGACCAACGACACAATCAAGTCGTCTCTTCTTTGAAAAAGGTTGTAATCATCGCGTGTGTACCATAATGAATCTGGGAAAACGGTGTTCCAATCGATTGCATCATCTGCGCGGTGAACTTGGACGTTCTTGTCATCAAATCGGACGCAAGCATCGCTCCTGACAGTCTCCATTTTGTGCACGGGGGTGTGAATAGCTTACCGCGAGTCAACTAAAAACAAGGATCGTATCGGCGGAGGCCAATGAATTGAAAGAATGAGAACAAGTGGAATGCTTTCAATAACCTGTGGCATACCTGTTCTGTGGTGATCATTTTTGCACGAACATGTTTTCTTGAAGCTATTTGAAGATTTTCTCCGACAATCAGTGAGTCAGAAGGATCCAGCGGAAACGGAAAAGACGTTAAACTACTTATATCGGCCATGCATCATGCATAGAAGATGTTAGTAGATACTTAGAGTCTTTTCTCAAGAATCTATAGATTATAGATTATCCAGGAACAAATAGACTGAAGAAGGAAGAAAGCTAGATTCAACTGGACTCTACTCTCTAGAGAGATGCGCATTATGACTTATGAAAGACACTTTTGGCTGAACGGACACAACTGTACGACGTGTCAATAATCAATCGGAGGTAAGAGGTAACACAACACATTACACACAAAGGAAGTCGAAAGAAGATGCATCGTAACTCAAAAACGTGGTTTGTAGCTTGTAGCTCCCATTGTCGGGTCTCGGTTTGTGGTCTGTGAATAAGTATCGAATAATAAGTAGTATGAAGCTGCCTGGTAAACTTACGATTAGCATTGTTGCTTCACGACCAAAATAATGACAAAGAATCGGAAAACTACGACCTGCGGCCATCAAACTAGGGTCATGAAATGTGAAATAATACACGCAATCAGTCTTGCCGACTTGTTGTTGCGTATAACGTAACACGCAATGGGAGATCCGTCAGCGCTCTAAGTCTAAAAAAGTGGCGTGGATTTTGAATTCTGTTTTTCATAGCCAAGATTCCCGCTAAATGAAACAATAAGGCGATTGTTCGAAACCATCTTTGTTGCGCAGAACTGTACGGTGTGTTGCATCGCTCTTCGTACGGATTCAATATCATTGCCAAGATTTCCATAGCGCACCATGCAGGCCTTTTGGACTTGGGTCGTCCAAAACGTAGCTTGTTTACAGTCAACTGTTGATCTTTCGACGCTGAATGAATGATTCCAATCATTTCATAGCAGACATGAAGAATCTTGAACGGGAACGTGAGAAGGATGTGACGCGATTCATGGAGCTCTGCAGAGGAGCCACTTACCGATAAATGTTCCGTGCTGGCATTATTACAGGCGGTCAGTGATACATGCAATGGCATACAGATTCTTTGCAGCAAGTCGTCAAAATGTTCAGAGCCAGATTGTAGAGCGTAATTCAAGTAGGAAATGTAAATTTTGCAAAACCAGTTCGGATAAAGTATTTCGTCTCGCTAGTGAGGTCCTTTGTTCGGAGCAGCTCCTCCAACGCATGAATGGTTAACGACCGTGCTTCTTGGACATCCACATCATCCACGGACTGGCTGCACAGTCGCACCCACGAATCTAGCGAAGAAGCAGATAATCGGGGTGAGGTGTAGTCCAGAACTTTGCTTCGCAAGAACAGCGATGACAACTGCACACAAAACCATGCTGACTGCGCAGTATCTCCTGACGTTGCGGATAGGGTTGAGTAGGTGGAAGATAACTCCATACTATTTCCTGACCAGCCTTGATTGACTGACACGCATGGGCAATCATCGTATCACCGGCAAATACCCTGACTGCATTTGGGGAGCAGGAATGATTGATCATGGCGGCAAGTGGAAAGAGCCCCAGAAGTCGCCTTGGCATGTAGGCTTCTTTATCGCCCCAGCGTTTTTCAATGGACGAATAGTTGACAAAGTCTGGCCCAAACCCATTTCTTCGGATGATCTGCAGCAGTTCATCGTCTGAAACGTCGTTGATGGATAAGGCAGAGGTCTCTTCCGAGGACCTTTGTCCTAAAAGTTGTTCGATCGACAGACAATTTGTTTTTGATGCCGCTGCACCTACCAACGCTAGATAACTCTCCACTGTCAAATATTCTTCCTTGTTGGATAGCATTTGTTTCATTTCTTCGACAAGAATTTGCTCGGTGAGTTCTTCCAAGTTCCGTGGTTGGCCGTTATTGCTGTGCGAACAAACCCATCTTTCGTACACGGAATCAACTGAGGCTGAAACCGTCGCTGGGATGACGAACAAACATTCTCCTGCGGAAATATCACGTGTAGCTATCAGGCCTCGACCATTCACAACCATTTTGTTTGTAATCTCGACGGGCCCTACGTACTGGCATGCCTCATCCTTTAACGTATTTGACTCCTCCTTCGACTGAAACAGCAAAGCGGAAACGTTAGAGGCATTTTCCAATTCCTCCGATTCATCATTGGGAATTTATGGTCCGCATGTAATGTCTTTCAGTCCATCTATCATCGAATTGCGTGCCATAACCAAGCTTGAAAGTGAGATCGTCTTTGCTTTGAACGAGAGGATAATAATTGAGCGTGATGATGAGGTTCTCGCGAAATTGGCATGCGACATAGAAAATGATGCACGTCGGATGTCCACGTGCACAGAAAATCGATGCACGTCATATAGGATAAATCGATGCGCGTCAAATTTACACTTGCCTAGGAAAGCGATGGGCGTCCACATCGCTGAATAAAACATGGCAAAAGCAACGAAATACTCCGGTACCGGTAACAAATTACTTTGTAGTCTATAATCATTTGCTTCTTTATCTGTGGGTTTCCTAGAAATTTTTTTCTCAAACGACAAAACGCCATGTACAGAAAGCCTGCACGCGTGAAAAAACGACAAAACAACACGTAAACGTTTTTTACTCCGTGAAAAGTGCTATTCGAATTCCCGCTTCGAGTCGTATAGAATTATGAATGAGATTGCTCCAAGAATGTAAATAAGTGCGTTCAAACCATAGACTAAGCTCCAGTCTTGACCACTAGCATCAAGTATCCGTCCCGTCAAGTAAGTAGCGCCCGTTCCGATCAGCACGGCTGGTAAGCTGGTCACACTGTACAATAGTCCTGCCCATTTCGGACCGCACTTTTCTTGGTTGGCTGCATCGTATCCAGCCGAGTTGAACGACAAGAACCCAAAGTTAGTTGCTATGTACAGCTGCGCTACCCACGCCTGCTCAGGAATATGCCAAGCGAGCAACCCCAGCGATAATGCTGGAACCAGAAGCCCAACGGATTGAAATAGTTTGCGAATTTTCGTTCGTTGTTCCTCATTCGATGGATCAACTAACCGTTGCACAACGGCATCCGCCGAAGTTCCAGCAATCAATCCTCCTACGACACCGGATACACAGGGCAATACGGACATCCAGGCGGAATCACGCGCACCAATGCCGTATTGTTCCAAGTAAAAGGTAGGTGTCCAAGCCAGCGCTATGTAGGTACCCCAATTCTTGGCCGAGTGGGCTAGGAACATTGCCCACGCGCCTTTTGAATGGAGTATCTCTTTCCAGGGGCTTCCTTTATAGAGAATTGATTTTCATTGGAATGGCTCGTATTGTTTTATTTTTCGCTGCTGGTTTGTCCTTTACGAGCAACAACCAAGGCACTAAAAAGAAGGCTTCCACTGCCGTATACATGAAATAACTGTCTCCAATCTCCAAAGAAATCCAGAATCAATGGACTCAACAAGAGCGCCACAATCGTTCCAGCTTGAAAACCGCTAAATACAAACGCCAGTGCTGAGAGAAAGAATGTGGTGTGTAAGAGGCCAGTATATTGTCTTCACCAAAAATTACTACTCGTGCTCCCCACAATATACCACCCGACTCACCTCTACTTTTCTCCTCCACCGCTGTCCATTCATTCAATAGACGCGTCGACGTGGGCAACAAAATACTCTCCAGCTCCTACGAGCATACGAGCAGCCAATAGCGGGCCAATAATGGAAGCGGATACGGCCCACGGCGTCGCCAGCGTCGCAATACTCCAAACAGCAATACCCGACGCCATGACTAGTCTCGGAGACAACTGACCCGCTAGGAACCCCGCCGGCAGAATAATCAAGGCATACCCAAAGCTCAACAAGGAGGAAATGGATCCTTTGGTCGTGTCTGTAAAACCGAATTCATCGGCCATGGGTATAATGGCTACCGACATGGCGACCCGATCAATGGCGGACAGGCAGGCAGTGAGCCAGAGTAATCCGAGCATGATGTATTTGAATGAGTTTTCGGTTTCGGGTGAATTGGAATTGAAATTTGCTTCTGTGAGCGAATCATGATCGCTGATTGTTTGATCCGTCGTAATGCCGAAAGTGGAAGCTCCTTTGAGACTTTCAGATACCACCGATGATGCAGATTGTGATTTCGTTTCAATGATAGTATCGTCTTTGAGAGAAGCTAGACACATGGAACGGTGTGAAACCCTCGTCAAACCAATTGTATAGAATGTTTGAAATGCGTCGAGTCGTCGACGACAAAGCAACAAGAAGCCAACAAGGATGATCGTTCCGCATCTTGTCATGCTGGAGTTAATATATGCGACAAATAAGAATCTCTCTCTGTCTATCTACAGCTTGTGATTATATTTTATTATATACATATTCGAAAGAGTCCAGCGGAACAGGAAAAAGCAAGCACTCGAGGTGAGTCTCAATGCAAACCAAAATAAACAAAACCAAAATAAACGGTGTTTGCCGACGGTTGGTGACGGCCCATTTTGTGAAGAGGAAAAAGAACCCGAATGTACAAAACGATGACAAGGTATACTGGATATTTCCATGGATAGTTCCAATTCACGACGATGACGTCAACCGCGCGTTCGCTCTTTTTTTTGATTTCCTTTTTTTGTTTTGCTCGTTTTTATTTTTTCATGCCGTCGTGCGTCGTGTCCATATAGACTACCCTAAGAAATAAAACAAACTGAATCATGAAAAGGAATCATTACACTCTAATTTCCAATATCACATTAATATTAGTTTGCTGTCCCCATGAAAGCTTCGCCTTCATCAAACGACTCGCGCATTCTTCTTAAGAAGTCCTCTCGAGCTCTCGAGTCGGTCGACCAAAGGAATCGACGCCGAGGTCGTCCGCGTCCAATGGAACAATGTCACAACCTACAATGCGAAAGAATACTATATAGAGATGATGAAATCTTTCCAAACGCAAACGCAAATTACCTCGACGCAGCTCACTGACAAAGACGACGAGAAACAAAATTCATTGTTCTGGCGCTCTTGTGGATTACAGCGTTCTTGGCTTCACTCGATCGCGTCGCCATGTCCGTGGCCTTTCTTCCCATGTCTTCGGAATTCCTTTATTCCAGCACCATCAAAGGCACTATTGCTTCCTTTTTCAGTATCGGATACGGATTGTTGATTCTTCCGGCTGGATTGTTGGTCGGAAACATATCACCCAAACTAGCCATGATGGCGGGCATTGCCGTGTGGAGTATTGCGACACTAGCGACGCGACGCCTGTGGTCGCCGGTGCGGCGCTTTCGACGCTCATGATCGCACGAGCGTTGGTAGGTGCGGGGAGAGTATTGTCTTGCCTTCAACACAACGCTTCTTGACGGTATGGGCATCGCAAGAAGAAAAGAGTCGAGCACTGTCCTTTGTGTTTAGTGGGTTTTCCTGTGGGAAAATCATGGCGTACATTTTGAGTCCTTTCATTCTAGAGGCCTTTGGATGGCGGACTTTGTTTTATGTCTATGGTTTGGTCGGGACGGCATTGCTCGTTCCGTGGTGGATATTGGGTCAAGACGAACCGCCGTCGGAAACTGTATTGACTCTGGTTGATAAGAATAATATCAATGACAAAGTAGCCGAGTCGCCTCTGGAACAAGCACTATCCATTTGTCGAGATGCCCCGTGGAAAGAAATGTTTCAATCCAAAGGAGTGTGGGCCATGACTTTAGCGCATTCGGCGAGAAATTGGGGTCTGTACAATTGGTTGAGCTGGATGCCCACATTTTATTCTCAACAGTATAGTATTGGAGTAAAAGATTCGGCATGGTTGTCTGTTCTTCCTGGATTAGCAGGAATTGCAGGTGGGATTGTGGCTGGTTTCGCTGCGGATTGGACGGTCCAGAATATGCAGGATTCAAGTGATCATGTGGAAAGACGAAAATTCGCAACATCTTTCAATCAATGGGGCTGTTGGGACCCGCCGCTGTCATGGCGGCTATGGCTGTGCACATTCCGGAAGAAGCATGGCTGGCTCAAGCAGGTTTGGCAGGCGTGTTCGCTTTGCAGGCTTTCAACGCAGGCGGGTTTGAAGCGGCGTCACAAGAAAAGCCGGGCCACGATGGGCGGGATTTCTCTATAGCATGACCACTTTGCCCGGTGTCCTTGTAGGAACGTTCGGAGTGTGGGTGACGGGGTGCTACTGGATGCCACGGATCAAGATTGGAGCATCATCTTTGCTATCAATGCCCTTGTCAACATTCTAGGCGCGGTATCCTTTGTTGCCCTGTACGAGTCCAAGAAGGAATTTGAGTGAAATCGGTAGTACGAGTAGTATTTTCAAGCTGCACAGTGACTGCCTCTTCACGAATTATCGCATCATCATGGTTCGGTCTCTCCTTCTGGATAGACTTCCAAAAAAGTGAGAGGGGACCAGGAAGCTTTTTTGGCTCAGTCAGGTTCGAAGCGGACGATCTATGCACTACAGCCTACAGACGGCAAAAAAATGAGGAAAGGAAGGTGTCTATCGTAATACTTATTCCTCGTCTTCGATACTTGGTGCCATAGGAGTTATCTCGCTAAACGCGCGAACGTTACGACCCGCTGGGGTGTTTGAACATCCGAAAATTCCTCGGATGCCGTAATAGGAACGGCGACCGCCTCCTTGATACGCAAAATATCCGATAAATTCGACTCGCCGTTGCTCCCGCTGGTTCTTAGAAATAGTCGGAGGCTCTTGGACCGTTTTGGAGAGGCGACCGCAGGCTCGGCTGGCCCACCAATGCAGTCGAGAACAGAAACTCGCACTGTCTCTTCCCGCGGGTAATTCGGCCATTCGGACCGCCAGTCATTTTAAGCTGCTGTAAAAAATCTGCTCGTAGAGTTGCCCAAGTATCAATAGAATCATCTCCTTCGGGATCGATTGTGCAGATTTTGTACTCGGTCCATGCTTTCACTGTGATCTTGAGTGCTGCGCTCGTTCGACGAGATATTCGTTCCACTCGACTTATGATTTGCTCTTCACCAATACCAAGAACTTTGAGATGACCAAACGTAGCGTCCTTTGCTGATGTGACGATATCGACACAAGAAGATGATTCAAGCTCCTCGTTGGAAACTTTACACTGAGTCTCCGCCGGGTCTTTCTTCGCTGCTGTGTCACATACTTTGACCGCGCAGTACATTCTAACGCATAGATCCAATCTATCAGTGCATTCTTAGATTCAAATAGCAGCAGTGTCTCGCGAAGGGTAGGAGTCCCTTCGTTGACAGTGATCGATAGCACCAACTGATTTTTGTGGTCTTTGTGTTTAAGAGTAATCGTGGCGTCTTTCATGAACATTTGCCCTTCAACCCATGGGGTCGCGGGAGTGCGCCTTCGTAGTAGCTCAAGGTTCCTTCCGACAGAACAAAGAATCGTTTCTTCCAATTTCGACTCAACAAGTTTCTTGTTTTAATCCATCCTTTCTTGCTGTCGAGTCGGCTGTGTATCGAACTGTCGGAGTGATCCTCGCAAACTTCCAACGATGTCGGTTCAACTTCACCCGCTTTTGGAACTATCACCACCAAATTGTCATTCTTGCAAAGCGATTTAATACAAAAGTAAGAGTCTCCCCTGTGCGAGTCCGATTTCCTGCCAAAAGGGCATCGCGGGCCAAAGCAAGTCCTTGAGATTCGCTCAACGAGCGAGTGGCGTCGCCCGTTCGACTCACATCGAGAATACGGCGAAGTAAAGCAGCAGTGATGCGTTCCGGTCCATGACCTACGTCTCCTTTGTAAACGACTCCATCAATCTTTATCGAGTCGCGTTGCAGATCACGCCACAACTGATCGACAGATAAATCAATCGCCTCTTCTCGGAAAGCACCTTCCATCTCATCGCCTCCAGATATAATCGCTTGTCTCGCAATCCACTTGATTGGTACTTCCAAAGAATGGTTCAAGATGCCTCGCAGCTCAGAAATGTAGTCGTGCATGTTTCTAGCGTTTCTCATTTTTGTTTGGGACTTGGCATAAAGTCGCAAATCATCCCTGAACGGTGATCGAGGATCAATCCCTTTCTTGTTGTCATTAGAGCTATCGAGAATGGAATCACCGCGTGTAACAGACCCACCAACGATCGCATGTTGAATAGCGTGCATCCACGTATGTCTTTCTTCGCGCGAATTCGCCATCCAAAGTCGCTTTGACCCATTCACATTCAACTCAAAGAGAGCCCCGAGAGGAGTAAAATTAAACGCCTTTTGGTGTAACTTGACTGGTCTGCATGTACAAGACGAAGCCTCGAGAGGAATATCCTTTCGCATCATTTCTTCTTCTCCCGTTGAATCTCGTGACACAGCATTTTCGTAGTACGAAAACATGCCTCGACGGATTTCGACATATTTGACTTTCCAAACGCCATTTACCAAATGAGCAGCTTTCTTGAGGGGCCTGCCTTGATAATAATGGGGTCTAACATTCCTAACTGCGGAGCTTTCTTGTCTCTCTCATTCAATAACATCAATGCAGCTTTCATAAAAATACGATGCTCTGCCACAAAATTGAGAGCTGCAAATCGAGCATCCTCATTCTCCATAATGTCATCTTCCTCAATCCCCGCAGTGAAACAAGAGGTAGTGATCGACTGGTGTCTGTAGGGTGTGTACAAACTTGTCTGGTTGGACGTTTCCGTGTCACTAAGCACCATTTGATCGCCTGTTTCGGAAAAGGAGGAATTTGAATGGTTGCTTCCCACTTCTAGTTTATTGAAGCTGTCGTTGCACGAAATATCTACCAATTCTCTTCTAGCATCCTCAATCAGCTGTTGAATTATCTCTTCTTCGGTCTCGCCTTGATCCTGCTCTGCTGGAGCTGTAGGGAGTGCATTCTGCGCAGCCGTGGGGGCTTGATCGTTTGCCTGCTCCGAGCTGGCATCGACAGATGTCGCGAAATTCGTCATGATGAGGTTGCGATGGTCTTTTGATAATCTTCCACAACTTCCAAACTATTCAGTTGCTATCTCGCTTCAAAGATAAGGCATATCTGTTCTATGATCGTCAACAATTGACATCGTTGACATGGATGGTGCCGTGTGGGAGGAAGTCGAATTTTGCAGGAACGCAAACCGTTGAGTACCGTATGCAGTGCTGGTACGACTTCGGACGGCTGGTCCGCTCCGATCATGTTTCGTTCGTGTCTCCTTGCGACATTTCCTCCGATCCCATTCCTTTTATTGCTTGTTTTCATTGCAGTTCTTCGTCCTTTGCACTTTGCTATTGTCGAGCAATAGTGAGGAGACAGAAGGTGCCACTTCTATTATTTATTTATGAGCTACCACGAGAGAAGAAATGGAGGAGAAAAGTTTTGTGCCGAGAGGTCTTCTTCCTTCTTATCTTGCCGAAGTCTTTGGTCAACTGTACGATGAAGATGGGCTAGTTGTTCTGGGAAAAGGTCTTCAGTCGGATATGCTTTTGGCTTCTTTGGTGCGATTCTATGCGGATTCTGAAGAAGGTCATTATGCAGAGGAGAAGAAAGACGGGAAACCGCCCCTCGTGCTCGTGTTGGGACTGCACCGCGAGTCGGAGCGCACGGCGTTGCTCGATATTTTGACAAGTTGGGGACTCCGCCGGACATGATGCCAACAATATTGACAAATGAAGCAGGACAGAGCAAGGAAAGGGCTGCTCTCTATCAGCAAGGTGGTGTATTCGTAATAACGAGTCGGATCCTTATTGTGGATTTACTTACGGCAACAATAGATTCCACGCAAATCGATGGCTTACTCGTGGCTCATGCGGAGCAAGTGACCGAGACGTCGACGGAGGCTTTATCATTCGAATCATTCAGTCGCAGCGTCAATATCAAGGCTCTCCAAACAACAATAGCGCAGCATTTGTGAAAGCGATATCAGAATCTCCCGAACAGGTCATGTCGGGGTTTAGCAAGGTCGACAAAATTCTAAAGGCCCTTCATGTCCAGCGGCTCTACTTGTACCCACGCTTCCATGACTCTATACGAGAGGAGTTGGAGGACGGAACCCACCAAAGGTGGTAGAGTTGCACCAGGAACTATCTCCGTTACAAAAAGAAATGCAGCAAGCGATTGCAGTGGCCTTGCAATCTGTGATTCGAAAACTCAAAGAGTCAAAAGCTTTGGCAAATCTCACTTTGCTATTGGATGGAGAACAATTCACGGTAGAAAATCTTGTCACAAATCCGCTGGATCAAGCTCTTTCTAGGAATCTGGAGCATGATTGGCATCGGCTTTCACCCGAAACGAAGCAACTTATTCAAGATCTTCGAACTCTGAGGACCTTGTTACAGAATCTACTCACGTATGACTGTGTGAGCTTCTTAAAACTTCTACAGAGCATCCAAAGTATGAGCGCGGCTTCAAGACATCCTTCTATGTGGCTTTTGACGCCAGCTGCAGACGTATTGTTTCGGAAAGCTAAAGAGCGATTATTTACACTACATCGCCCCCTTCCAACAAAGCAGGTACCGAACCCTGTCTTGAAGTGCCAACCAGTACTAGAAGAGAGTCCCAAGTGGCGCTTACTTCGGAACATCTTGTCAGAGATACGAGAGAAGTTTGAAAAAGAACAGGTTTTGGAAGGCAGAACGGTAGGCCCGACGAATATCTTGATTCTTGTGAAAGACGATCGAACAATGGCTGCTGTAAAGGATTATCTCGTGGAGGGAAATCGAGCTCTTCTCCTTCGATGGCTGAGATTTTGGAACAACAAAATGATCGAAGTCGCTCCATTACTGTGAATGGAGGAGTAGAAACTCTCTCAGAAGAAAGCCGTGTTCTATTAGAGGAAGAAAGTCGTTGTCGCCGTCTTCTTTTGGAGAGCAATCGAAGAGAAAGCGTGGACTCAATGTTCCTATCAATCATGTTCCTGAATTTGTACGGAAAAGGCGCCGTATAGTCCGGGAAAAAGCTCGTGGTGAGGCTACATTGCAGACGGAAGACCTCGAAAGGAACGCTGTATTGGATGAGGCTGTCGATTTGGCAGAACATGACTTGAACGACGTGAATACTGAAGTATCACCTTTTATTCGCAAAATGACAGTTTCACAGTTTCATTTCCAGACGAGCTCAGAGTTGTATTGAAGAGTTATGCAAGCCTGGATCAAGCGTCCTTGTTGCTGCAAGATTTGGCCCCGCGTTATGTGCTTTTTTACGACACTGACATTTCGTTTGTGCGTGCTGTCGAAATTCACACCGCTTTGTCAGAGGTACCGATTGAAGTATACTTTTGATGTTCAAGGCGAGTGCAGAAGACAAAATCTTCGTGAAATCTTTGGAAAAAGAACAGCATACATTCGAACGTCTTATCAATCACAAGA
>BROJ01000338.1:0-37480 GCA_026008555.1 Fistulifera pelliculosa | reverse complement strand
GCGACACTATGGACACATTACTGTGCTCTGTGTACTGTCGTTCGGTACTGCACCCACGAGAAAACGTCACCAAGTCGTTTGTGTTTCTGCTAGGTGTTCATAGGGCGAAACCTTCTGAAATTCTGTTTAGTAGTCCGCGCGTTGCATTGAGAATTACTGCCACGAAACATTCTTTTGACCCTGATGCTCGGAGGGAAGGCAAATCATCAATTCGTTGGATGATAACAGTACACATAGAGTTCGAAAGTATTATTATCTATGATTGTTTATGATTTAGCTTTTGCATGTTCGACTATTTTCTATTTCGTTCTCTTCCCCTACACAGCGCATCCGTGCTAGCGACCTTTCCTCTCTGCATGAACGGTTTTTAGTAGATAGTAGTTTCTTGTCATTCTCGATGTGTCAACCAGGGACGGCAGGTCGTCCGTTTTCCCGACAATGTCTCAGCTCACAGATGTTTCGCTTCGAACAAAAAATAGAGTTATAAGATGGACGAATATGGCTGTCATATTGTATTGACCTGCGCTCCTGTTCGTTACGAGAAACAGGAGCTCCCCGCACACCCGTGCGCATTTTCTGGACAAGCGTTCCAACGAGACCGGCTAGTAAACCTAAACAAATGACAAAAGGAAAGTGCACTTTTCCTGGATCGGTTTGATATAACGCTCCATCTGTCTGCATTTGAGCCGTGGAACGACGAATGAAGCGCCACCAATCAAAAGCGGTGGGCGAAAACGCTCGCAGCCGAATTCTGACAATTGCGAAAGAGGTGCATTCGAGACCTTGCAAACGGTTTCATCAATCCAGTCCATGGCAAATGATACGCGGGCATTGACGGCTGGGAAGAAGGGGTCTGCGCAATCGATTCCCCAGGACACTATAGCCACAACAAGATCCTGCTCTTGGTCGCTGTTTTCTGGAGTCAACAGAATAGGACTCCCGCTGTCAAAGGCACAAGCATCTTTCTCATTATGTGGACCCCCGCTAGTACAAATCATGCTTGCCTTGATAATCACGCCAGCGTAGCTAATGTGTCGTTTGTGATCATGACTCGCTTCACATGTCGAATGAGAGATTATCTGAAGGTCAACTTCTTGCAGTACGTTCGCAGCAGTTTCCACAAACGTTGCTGGATCCGGTGATGTGCTTCCGAGTCCAATCGTAGTAACGGTCGCTCCACGAGACGGCACTTTGGCGTCGCGGTTCAATCTAACCGGCTTTATTTTAGAAAGTCCGTTGATTTTCAAAAGATTGTAGTCGTTGCCCTTTACATCCCATTCACCCTCGTAATAGTCAGGATGACGATGGAGCGAGTCAATCGAAAAGGTCTCGTGATCTTCAGGTTGGGTCAGGTCGGGATAATGCAATCGCACCTTTACGACTTGTTCTGGTGGAGGATAGACGTGTCCAGCTGTCAGAATAATATCCGGAGCAATCAAGACGCCTCCTCCGAAGTGATCGAAGCTTGCAAAATAAGGGTATCGCCCTTGAGGCGTATCGTGTCCCCCGACAATCAACGATCTCTTTTACTCTGCATGATGTAGAGAAAGCGATTTCATGGAGATTCGTTCGTGATGGGTATGTTGACGACGGAGGAATGAATCATCTATCATTTATCATCGATCATCATCGGCATGATGGCGTCATGTTGTCATTACTATAGTATCTTGACTTGTGTTTCTTGTAGAACACTATCACGAAACGGTACCGGGAGGACATCATCCGCTTTCCGCACACAACACAGACGCAGGAGACTGCGCAATTTTTTTGTTGGGTTCACATTTCACATTATCTAGGTCTACCGGTACCAGTAGTCTATTATTTCTAAGAGCATGCCAGCAACTTAACTACGGAGTACCAGGTAGAAGTCATTATGCTTGGTGGTAGTTTGCAAAGACTGGGCAATCCAAAGACTTATTCTGTTAACTAATTTCACGATCCAAGAATGAAAAGGATCCATTTAGCTCAGAACACTTGAGCAAATCCTTCATGTGCTACTTCTCCCACGAGGTGCACTACGCCGAGAGGTGCAATCCTTGTAGTTCGGTTCTATCCAATGCAGCCTTTGGATGGAGTAGATACCATCTTTCACGACGATGGCTAACGTCAAAGACGCGCTTCGCAGCGCGTTCATACGATGATACACGAGTCCGCTTTGCTATCGGTGACGCCAAGCTCCGTCTTTCTACCAATTTAGTCTAAAGCGCGAATAGAATGGTAAAAAGTCTAAACGGAACGCATAAACCTGAGACAAGCATCACATAGAAAAGTTTAGAAATAAAGCTAAGCCTCGCCAGCCAATGGTATATGTGCCGAAAGCCTACAACTCTTCGTTACCAGCATTTCCCGAGTCACCGGTGAGCTCCTTGAACTTCTTCATTGCCAACTTCGCGAAATAAAGTAGGCCGAAAATGTACATGGGGTTCTTCAAAATTGTGAAGAAGAGTTGCTTGAGCAAGTCCCCTCCGCCTGACTGTTTCTTGACACCTTCTTCGAGGGTCATCCTTTCAGTGCTCTTCCAAGACTCGACCAGCTTTTTGCCGCTGTAGCGTCTGTTATCTTCAATTTCTGGATTTGCTCGCGCGTTTCAGCGGTGACGAAAAGTCCTGACTTGGCATCAAGTACAATCAAAGCAGGAATGCCGCGAATTTGCAACTTGCTGGCAAGCTCACTTTTCACCTTTGCGGCTCCGCTATCTGTTGAAATGGCCGCCCAGGGCATCTTGCCGTAGTAGTCATTGAACTCGTTGAGACTTCGATCCGATGAAACGTACACGACTTCCAGTTTGGACTCTGCGGCATAGCGCTGATAGAAATCGATCAATACCGGAGAAAAAGCCTGACAAGGCGGGCACCAGCTGGCTGAAAAGTACAAAAGAACAAGATCTTTATCGCGGAAAATCTCCTTTGTAGCCTTGGACACAAACGCGTTCGACTTTTCGTACGCCCTCCGGCGAAGAGTTGCGGACCAAGAAGTGTCTCCATAGCAGTGTTTGAGTTTGACATGGTGAATGGTCCTTCAGTCAGCTATTACAAATAAGAAAAGACGGATCCTCCTTCCAGCTTTTCGTAATGCGAAAATAATCTTTCAATTACAAGGTTCGCACTTTGCGACTTATTTTGCTGCTCTGAACTCCGAAAAGGCCCCTCAATTTGAAATTGGTTCTGCACGTCGTACGTCGTTCGGGTGAATATCGACAGAAAAAATAATGAGACACGCACCACGCTATGGTTTACTAAAACATTACTACCTAATACCTAATAGTTTCCAATCAGAAATATTTGCTCTTCTGCTCATATGTCGTCGTGAACGTCTAGGCGTTGGCACATGTCGCTTAATCTTGCCTTCAACGGAGAAGAGATTTGGAAGTTTTCCGCTTTGATTGCCCGAATCATATCTTGAAACAAGCTAATAGTTGATGCCGTTTGGGGTCCGCTGTACACGACTCGCATAAATCACATAGGACGTGAAAGGTCTGGCTGTTTGGCGAGTAGTTGACGTGAGTTTTAGAAATCAGAAGCGTTTCTTTGAAAATCTCGTTTGCTAGCATTGGCTTTCCTTCCGCGTCGGAATGTTTCAGGGCGATGAGGACTTGATTGCAGTCCAGAAAACTACAGTCTAGGTTCTCGTCTCGTTTCACGCTATCGTATAATTCCTTGACCCGATACCACGCTCCTTTGCGCCTAGAGGCTGCCCAAACTCGAATCATAAGATTCAAGGTTTCCACATTCGGCAATAATGACGCGCCCTTATCCGTCTTGCTTGTCCGTTGCATCCACTGGAACAGAGCCTCTGCACGCTCAGGCGCAGAGCCCTTCACTCCTGGTCCAGCACTTGAGCACTGCGTTGCACAAGCGACAATCAGGTCCCGATGAATTCATTCCAGTCTCAAAGCGCTTCTTTGAGCGCCAAAGAATACTCTCTGCTTCTTCAGGTCTTCCTGTTCCGGGATGTTGTAAAGAACGTTTTGCGGCCTCGTACATGGTATTTGGACAAACATCCTTACCGTCGCCACTGTCCATCTGTTCTTCCATTTTGTCAAGTAGCTCTAAAGCAAGCATCGGGCCCGAAGGATTCTTCGAATGCTGTAATCCGTGTAAAACGGTTGTGTAGGAAATGGTATCCGGTCTGGGAACAAAAGAGCGCTGGCTATCGACCATTTCCAATAATAGTTCGCAAGCTAGATCTAGATCATGGTATTTGATCAAAGTATGCAAAACAACATTGTAGGTGACAACCGAGGGCATCGCTTGTCGTTTGCCAGTTCGAGCAAGGCGGTGCATTTTGTTCAATAACCCCAAAACACTGTCTACAGCGTCATCGCGGTTTGAATTGGCCCATACTTGCATCAGTGTTGTGAATACCATAGTGTCTGGTATGAATTCGTCGGCACCACTTGCTCCGAGTTGCTCGAGTTTCTTCACTATCGACTGAGCATGAGATACGGCATCGTCTGAGGGTGTATTCGCCCACGCCCGAATGGATGCTATATACGATTTTAGTGAGGACGCTGGTTCACATCACCACTGCGCTCGTATTCTTGCTCCAATATTTGCACCATGGACTCGACCCGAGGCCCTGAATTATGCTGCTTTGCCCAAGTCTCGAGACCCACATTGTAGATGTCGATAGAAGGTTTTGATAACTGATATAGATGATTGTCCGAGAGAGTTTTCATCGTAGACAACAACTCATTAACACGCTCTGGGGCGGATGCAACTTTACTTCTGTTCCACGCATTCATAACCATTAGAAAGGAAAGGTTATCAGGTCCTCGAAAGGCAAAGCTCCCTTCTCGGCAAAGTCTCATGATATCATTTAGAAAGTGCTCCGCTCTTTCAGCATGATCCAAACGACCCCAAGCATTGAGAACAATATTAAACGTTATAGTGGCAGTTTTGTTATCAAGCACATCTTCTTTCAAACAGCGATCAAACCAGAACTGCGCTCGCTCAGTTGCATCAAGCTCGGAAACCCCGGCCCACGCTCGGATAACTGATCCGTAACATTTCGTATCCGGGGACTCCATTTCAGTTAGTACTTGCTCAGCGATTTCTGGAGCTGCGTTGTTATATGGACTGCAGCAAGATAGTACATGTAAATAAGTCGAATGGGTGGTAAGATCCACTGGATCGGGACCGTGTTTCAGAGTCTCAACGAGTTCTCTTGCCAGTTCAACTGATCCTCGTACATCTGGCCTTTTGCAATCGTGTTGAGTACCATGGTGATCGCTTTGTTTCCCGGTCTCAGAAAGGGTTCTTGCAAACGATCCGCTGCCTCTGAAAAGACATTTAACAAGTCCACCGATAATTGTCTGCAGACGGTGCTCGAGTCACGAGAATGTTCCGGACCATTTCTGGTTGAAGTCTCTTCCAGTTGCCCAAGAATATGTGAGAGACGATGGAGGTTTTCAACTAGTAACGAGCTTTCAATATATCTTGGGTCGTCGCGAAAGTGTTGTTCACATTGCAACCAACGTCGTAGGATGCGAATGGCCCACTTTGCGGATGCCAATCGATCGTTCCCGGACAGTCGTCCACCCATTTCTGCAATAAATACTGTGCAATGGAAAGATCTTCTTCCGTCCATCGTGTGTTGTGGGTATCTTCAAGCCACTGCTGAGACCATTTCTTTAGATCGGTATACGAATCGTCACTTTTCTTCAAAGAAGAAAACATCGACGCCTGGAATTTGTAAAGTAGAAGCTATTTAAAACGATGCCCCGCGCGCTGAAGCTGTCTACATTCTTGAGCTGAAATTTGTTATTGGATCTCGAAGAAGATCTTCTCGTTGCGATATGGAAGAGTTTCAAAGTTGATTTCATCCTCATTGAACCGTCCCCATTCTTTCTTATTTGAGAAAATATGCTCGCTCTGAAGTTTTCGCAAAGGTGGTGAAAAAATCGTCGGTTGGTGATCGACCGTGTAGCAGCGGCCACACGCAAATCACTCTGTGTACTGTATAGAGTCATAATGTATTAAAACCCGAACATTACTGCAAAAGCAAACCATCGTCACCGTTCGAGTTCGACTGCATTCTGCGCGTCGAGCAAAATCTGTCGCGTAAAAGCACCTCACGACGCAGACAGCAACAAGGATTCGATTTGTTGCATTTCGTACACAAAAACCTTTGTAATTGCTTATTTATCAATCATTATGAGTGGCTTTCTTCCTGACATTGCAAGCTGGGCCCTCCGAGGAGGAAGTGCTGCGAGCAATGAAAACGAAAACGAAAACAACGATCAGCCAAACGAGGCGCTGATGAGCGCTGCCGAACTGCGTGCACAGCGTCTCGCTCGTCTCGAACAGATGCAGCAGGCGCAGCAGCCTGAACCTATGGATATTGATCCGGAGCCTCCGAAGCCTGAGGTCAAACCGCCGCAACCGCTCCTGCATCGCCGCCGGCAAAACCTGCGGAGGAAATGCCGTCGCAAAAAAAAGAAGAAAACGGAACCCTCTCCGTCGGATACTTCGAAGAAACAGCAGCGTAAGAAGGAGTTGCTGATCAAGAAAGTGTTGGAGGTCACTCTTGTTGGGGCTTGGTACCGGCGGATTCTTCTTGCAAAGAAGTTGATCTAGATGGCGCTACGGAAATCAACGAACAAACGATTACAGATGTGATTGCTACTCGCCTCAATATGGAGGAAGCCCCGGTAGTAATCCTGTCGCTACGCAACGACCGTCCTTATTTTCTATTTGGGCCAATGCCACAGAGGCGAGCGTCGGAAGAAATCAAGACTATCATGCAATCCAAAACAGCAAAAGCCCCGTCAAAGGAAAATGAGGAAATGCTTGCTATTTTGCAGGAAATTCAAAAGCAAGTCACCAATTATGCTGGGTCCTGTTTAATGGTTCCTGGACTATTCCCTGCTGCCGATGACGCAATTCATCAGCTTGCACGATGTTTGATCTCTTCTGTCTCGGACCCGGCGACTTCCATCACCTTTGGCGTCACTGGCAATCCGTCGCATTCATTCTACTACAGCCTTTGTGAAGAATTGATCCAGCAAGATGAAAGTGCATTCGAGTCTGTTATTGAACAAGTGGTTACTTATATTTCAGATCAGTTGAATAAGTTCAAATCCGTCTTGGATGGTGATACCGATGGAAGCGCCGTGGTATTGGTGTCGGCCTTGACTGCCGTCTGCACGCACAAAAAAGCTGCTGATAAGGTTACCCGTACTTCAAACTTTCTTTTGCCCGCGGAAGGTACTCGCGAAGCATCTGAAATTACTCGACCGGCATTGCCGAATCACGTCGGTGGTGCAGCGAGCCTTTTCAAATGCTGGGAGGTGCCGATCATCGCCCTTATTTGAAACGTTCAGGGCCTGCATTGGAAAAGAATACTGTCTTGGGACTAGTCTTGCGCGTTGGACTTCCGAAGAATAACAACTCTTTCTCTCCGACATCAGTGCTGCGGCAGTCAGTCGACAATATGAACAAAACATTTCGGCAACAACGACAGCAGCTGCGAGTACAGCAAGACGCTGCTTATTTTTCGTCATGAGTCTGATCAAAGGAGGAACCAATGCCAGGTCTCAGGTGATGCGATGGTTCGCAGATGCATTGCTGGTCAACTATGGAGCTTCCGCTATGCAGCCAGATCCCTCAAAAGTTAGCAGTTCAAGCTTGTTGCTCAACATGTCTGTGATTTTATTGAAGCTCTGCGAGCCGTTTGTCAATGATCCCAGTAAACACCACTTGATCGACCCGGGATTTGTCTTGTCCATGGAAGACCATTGTGGAGTTTTTGAAACCAGAGGTGACCGTGCTGTTACTCGTCTAGGGGAGGGCTCTGAGCTCACCATGACCGAACCTTACAACCCCAAAACAGATTCATTCCCCAATGCTTCTTCTTTTGTGCTCGATCGTTACATTTCGGTGTTTCGCCTCTTTTAAGCTACCAAGAGACCTTATTGCGTCATATAAGTCACGCTCACTGGGAGATCCAGCAGAATAACCGGGACATACAGACTGATCCGCACTTTTCGTTCATGGTGAGCAAACAACGCTCTCTCGAAGTGGCTCTTTATCAAGAGGAGATGGTAACCGATACACTCCGCTTTTGCGATCTCATTGCATCAGTCGTCTGTAATATTAGCGATGATGCGCTAAACACAATTCCAGAAGACCTTGTCAGCGATGTTTGTCATATCATTATGTCGATCGCAAACTAAAGAGCAGACTGTTGGCTGGTATTGCATTTCGGAATGTCTTCAAGATGGTCGTAAAGTTGTTGTCGGCGCAATATGCATCTGTAAGTCTAGTTTGCTTTCTCGGCTTGCCTTGTTGTCGTGACTGACCCCTCTTCAGATGGTTCGAAACTACAATCTTCGTGCACGAATGGGAGATGTTCTTTACGAACTCTTCTTACCACCCGTCACTGGAGATCGACGAGATGTGCCCGCTTCCGTCGGCGAAGACCCTTTGGCCGGTGGCAAGACGTACCTTCTATCTGACCCAGCGGCTCAAGAAAGTCTGGCACCATCACTCTTGTTACTTTACGGTGAGGTGGAGCACACCGGATATTACGATAAAATGAGCCATCGAGCCAAGATCGCTTCGTTGATTAAGTATCTGTGGGAAAGCGCAGAACATCGTCCTGCTTTCCGACGTATCACTCAAAGCAAGGAGTCATTCATCAAGTTTGCTAACGGTATCATCAATGAAACCAATACTCTGATTGCCACTGTCATGCAAAAGCTGCCGGAAATTCGAAATACCCAAGAGCAAATGAAGAGTGTCGAGGAATGGGGTCGGCTGTCGGAAGAGGAACAAAGCCAAATCACAAGCCGTTTGGAAGACAGTGAGCGGGAGGTAAAGTCCGCATTGCCATTGTGTAACAAGACGCTACAGATGTTCGGATATCTCAACACAGATGCCGACATTCGTGGTCTATTTCTTCTCGAGGAATTGTGCCCGCGTCTGGTGGGTATGCTTCTTCTTCTAACTAAACTGGTGGGGTCAACTCGGCTTGGGTTGAAGGTCGACAACCCGGAGCAGTACGACTTCCGTCCAAAAGAGATGCTGCGTGACCTTTGCGCCATCTTTTTCTTGTTTGCGGCACAAGAAAGTTTTCAGCTCGAATGCGCTCGAGCCGGATGTGATCCGAATCTGTTGCAATCGGCTGTCAAGACTTGTCGCCGACTGAATCTCATCACGGGCGAGTCAATGACAGCATTCGAGTCGTTGCCGGGTCTTGTAGACGAAGCGCTGAAAACGGTGAACCTAGATGCAGCTTTGACTGCTGACGCGCCTGATGAATTTTGGACGAAATTTTGGCCACGTTCATGAAAGACCCTATCAAACTTCCTTCTGGTCACAATGTGGACCGCTCTACGATCACGCAGCATCTTTTGAATGATCCTATCGATCCATTTAGTCGAGAGCCGATGACAGAGGATGATATCAAGCCGGATGTTGAACTCAAGGCAAAAATGGACGCATGGTTGGCTGAAAAGCGCAAAGCGGCTTCGAAATAAAGTTGAGGCTTGACGCCTTTATAAAATATAATAAGAGGATCGTCTAAGAAGACGAGAAGCTTATTCTGTTTCTTGTTTCGAACGTTTTGCTATGGAGTGTAACTGGAAAGACCCCTTCAGTTTCTCCGGCGACAGAGATTCGCTTTCGGATTCTACGTGCTACATTGTAAAATTTGGATACACAGCACTAGACTTTAAGCATCAATGAGAATGAAAAGTAGAGTTTTGTGCGCCTTATCTCGCCCTCGCGTTCCAATGTATCGATGAAAACAATGTAAATGGTGGGGATTGGGATGGTTTCCCCACATAGGCTATCCAGCTCTTGTATTATCATGAGATGGTCACTTCTCTATTTCGAAGATTTAACGTGCGGGAGGTAACTTGCCGAGGAGATGTCGGCCCGGCACATTGCTTGATGCTTCAGCGACGAGGGAATCGTTGTTAAACCTCTCCGATCTAGATTTCTTTCGTGCCGATCGCTTACTTTTGATGGCACCTTCCTTCTCAGATTCTTCTCCCAACTCGGCGCTTCGTTTCAGATGGACTTGCCAGAGACTCTCCCACCGTTGTTTGGGGATGATGTGTAAGTTTGATCTCACTGCCCACATCTTCGGGTGCGTCACTCATTCTGGAGAGATGAACCATGAACAGCTCCTCTCCCAAAGTGCGTTTTTGTGGTGCTTCAGTCATTATTTTCTTTCTTTTGGGCTAACAATGTGTTTTCCTTATCTTGTTGCTTGTGTTTTGTGATGCAAGTTTACCGTTTACATTGTCGTTATTAGAGAACGTGGGCACTGTTCTTGTTCTTTCGTTCTTCGACTTGACATCAATAATTTTTTTGTGACTGTTACAACATCCCCATCCGGGAGATTTTTGAAAGCGTTCCTTTGCGGCATAATCGGTACACTTTTCTACGCTCCATCAAGATCTTCATGAACCATCCAGGAAAAGGAACACGAACACCGAATACCGAATGCGATCTTTGGTTGCAGTTCTTTTAGATCGGGAAGGATATTTTGTCGGAACGCCTGCATTTTCTGCCTTTTTGCTAAGGCTAAAAGAAGAAATCTTTACCACATAGAAAATAGCACATCACAATTATCGGAAGCTAAAGGTTCAGCGAAACTAGGTTGTATCTTAAAAGAAACTATAAGCAATCATGACGCGATGGTAGCATGTCACAATCTTGGCGTACCTGTTAACAAGCTAGCTCCCCAATGTGCACAGAAGCTACAGCTCGAAACGGACGATATTTTCATTTCAGTTGGAGGTTTAAATTCGACGGCAGACTATCAGGAAAGTGCCCCAGCAAAGTTGCAAGCTTGCTTGCAATATACGTTGAATGGGATCGTTAGATATATAACAAAATGATTAAAATTAATAGGAAATACCGTATGTCTAAGAAGATTTTAACGTCGTTGTCCACCCTCCTGGCGGAGAGCCCTGGGGTTCACCCAGGGTGGGAGACGACAAAGAATGGGATCGTTAGAATAGGACTTAGAACAAGGTCAAGAATTTTTGAGATGCGTAGCGAGCGAGGACGCGAGTAAAGAACATAATGGTTGAGAGACGAGACACCCAGTGGGCGACATTGGAATTTTAGGAATCTATTCTCCTAGCTAGAGGCAAGTGTAGACGAGCGAGCTCGGTTCGAGCGAGGTTTCTCATCCTGTAACCTTAGTCAGTCGCCGCCTGTGTTATGTGCCGTTGAGACACGAATGAACAACACTTTATGAGATATTACCAAAAGAATGAGTCACCGACAAAATGCCCCTGCACGATGTCGTCATCGTCGTGTGAATTGCAACAAATCGCCTCACTAAAACCTTTCTCGACCGTCAACTTTCAAAAGGCGTCCTTTTATCTTCAACGGAGATACTTCTTCCTAATTCTCGACTGTGTCTATACTCATAGAGGTGTCTATCGTCGTTGAATTGCCCACAAATTGACCATGTTCCACTTCATATCTTCGATGATCGTCGCATCCTTTCTCGTCGGTGAAGGAAGATCTTTCCTAATTAATTCGGCCGCGACGACACTTCCGCTTCAAGTACGTTGCTTCTGTATTAGAAATAGATGTGCTTTGGAGATTCCTAACGACTTCCTTTTTTACTGTCAGAAAACACGCCTCGCTGCCTTCGACGACGTATCGGGAGGTTTTGATATCGACAGCCTGCAAAAGGCTGCAGAAAATTTTGCAGCTGAAGGAGAATCGCAACTAAGTGACACATTGGCAAGTGCAGCCAAATTGCTGGATATAGATGTAGTGGAGCTTGGAAACCAAGCTGATTTGCAGATCCCAACGGTACGTTTTATGACAGATAGGTTTTGTTGGTGGCCGAATATCTCTCACTTTGGGGCGACAACTCTTAGGAATTAATTGTTCCTTTTGTCGGTGGCGCAGGACTGGTCTTTTTTGCAAGTATCATGTCTTCTTTGTTTTCGGGATCGCAAGGAAAAGGAAATGAGTCGAACGCTTCGGCTTCCAAGGCAGCTGCCAAACAAGCGTCTGCTGATAAAGCTCCTGTTTCGGAATCGCAAGCGCCAATAAATCGTATGATGTATCGATTCCTTATGATGCAGCCGCCCGACTTGCGTACAAAAACATGCTTCGACAACAAAGCAAAACGCCTCAATTCTTCTTTTCTGACATTGTTATTGACGAAGCAAAGTTCGCTCAGTTCAAAGTTACGTATGAGGAGGAAGCGGTAAAGCAGGTGGTGCAGAAGAAGCTGGCTCGCGAACGCGAGTTGGTTGCAAAGTAAAGGGGAGTTGAATCTATAGGCGCTCTCGACTCAACTTAATTGGTTCATGTTAACTCACTTTTGCGAGATTCAAAACAAACGCTATCGCACAATGTATTGTCAAAGTAATTACCCTGGATGGAAAATTTTACGGTCTACTGCTTTTTTTGGTTAGCGTGTCCCGAGTTTATAGCCGCGCATGAGAAGAACTAGGTCCGGACCAATGCCCTCCACTAGCACCTGCTACCACCAAAAACAACAAAACAGAACAACTGACGACACTTCTTCAGAACGTACCTTCGTTGATCCACATGCTCCGCCGCCATTCATTGAAATCCTCTTTCAGGTTGATTGTTACCAGTTGACATGTTTGTACCTTGTTACTTCCCCGTGCCATCGTCTCGGCTCGCTCGATCTTTATGAGGAATACAGTGTGGCATCTTTCTGTGGAGTAAGCTTCCGTTCTCGTGCGCATCTTTCATTTGAAATCACAAATTTCTCCCATGATTTCTTGGCAGTCGAATAAACAAACTAACGAAACGCGATATACATGAATGAGATCATCTGATCAGTGACCTATCATGCTCTTGCAGATAGGCACATCACACTGGGCTTCGGCTAAACGAAAACATCTTGTCCCTGAATTCTCTAGAATGTACTATGAAGAGCGCATTGAGCGCCAGCCATATGTTTCTTGTTGGAAAGGATCTTCTTGTCGTTTAAATTTATTATCTTGACCTTGCCTTGGCCTTCCTTGTAAACTACTGCACTTACGATCAGTGACCTAACATTTTCTCGTCTGTTAGTGCTCCGAAATACACAATTTCTTCATAAAGCAAACATGTAATCGCTTCTCTAGACAGAATCCGAAGACGACTTGCCGCCGCCTTCCTCCTTCGCGCCCATCATTCTTCGGGGTCGTCGCGTTCGCGCTGCTTGTGTCGTTCAAACGAAGAAGACCGACCGCGGCTTTGTCGTTCCGACGAACCTCCACGGTTGTGCTGGTTCACGACACGCCCGCGCATTTCGTTGGGAGTCTTGCGGCGCTCTTGAGCATACACCACTTCCAGCTCGACCTCGAATGACAAAACGGTCCATTTCATCGCGCGCTTCCTGTGCGAGGGCAGCAGTCGCGTACTCGATAAAGGCGAAACCTTTGGGCTGCTGCGAGTGATAATCACGTGGAATGTAGACATCCCTGATTTCGCCAATGCGCCCAAATGCGTTTTGTAGATCTTGAGTGGTAATGTCGGGAGAAACATTTCGGATGAGAAGACTGACACCTGGAGGTCCTTCATCTCGCCGTCTCTCTCCTCTGTCTCTGTCTGCGCGGCGGACCCGGAGGACCGCCGCCGTGGTGAGAGGAGGAGGACCGCGATAGTAAAGATCCCCGTACGGCGGAGGAGGACCGTAGTCGCGATGACGGAAATCATCGTGAGGAGGATAAGGCGGATGACGAGAATGGTAATCTCGAGGAGGAGGCGGTCCACGGTAGCGATCGTCGCGAAATCTTCGGCTCTCTGGCGAGGAGAATACGAGCGTTCACGGTAGCGTCTAGACTACGCGATCTAGAGCGCGCGCGGTCGGGTCGGGAGACCTTGACCAAGAGCGACTGCGTCGACGACGGCGATTGCGGTCGCTGTCGCGATCGTCACGGTCACGAGGCGGTGGGCCGCTCGGTGGTTCTTCGTCGCGGTCTTGATACGAAGACATCGTTTGACAGGCAAGTCCTTCTGTATAGAGAATAGCTGATATAGCGATTCAAATTTGCTTCGTCAAACGAGCTCTTGTCATGGCAAAACCATGCAATTGCGCTGCAGCAACTGCAAAGTAAAAAGGATCGCACTCTTGTGGCTGCCGGCGGAGAATTTTTGACATTCGCATTGCGCGCGTGCGTGCGTGGCCTTTGAATGAAGATACACAACACGTCTACAGCAGCAGTACCGCTAAGAAGCGATAAATACCACATATGGTACTTCGCATCCCACACTACATAAGTGTCTTAAGACAGGTGTCACCAACAATGACGCTCACAGCATACAGCACAACATGCCTCCCATAGTAGCAGGTACCGGTTAGAGTCGTGTCCTTCACTGTGTCGAACATGAAAAATTGTCGACCATAACAAAAGGCCAGAGAAGCCAACGGACGATCTGTGTCAACGGACGAAGTCGCATCACCGGCGCGCGGGAAGTTGGATCTGAAACTGAAACAGCAAGAAAACGGGTCGCAGAGAGCGCTTTTAGGTGCGGATTTCATTGCCTAAAATTGACCTGATTTCGATCGTTGCGTGGTAATAATAACTTGAAAAGACAACAACAATACTCCATGAGTCAAGGATATTTGAAGCGTAACGTGTTCGAGCGTCTTTATACTACTCAGACAGTTGCGTCAAGTAGGAAACAAGATACGGCGTCAGAAAATATTTCCAAGTCGACAACCAAATCGAAGAATGCGGCTGAAATCAATCCAAATTCCCGTCTCTTCGCCAGTACGGAAGCGTATAAGCACAAACACGATGATCCATTAGACACTGCAGAAAAGCCAGTGGCCTCTCGAAAGAAAGTAGTAACGCAAAGACCGAAACGTGCCGGAGTCCCACCTCCTTCTCGTCGTCCGCCGCAAAAAGCAGATGCTGAGCTTACAAAGACGCCTGCCGCGAAATGACAAAAGCAAGCCCACCAAAGTCAGCAGCTCGTTCCAGTAGCAAGATGCAGCCATTATCTCCTCATGAGTCGGTTGCGCCACAAACCCCAGCCACTGTGCTGCCTTCAACCCCAAATACCGTTCAGAGCACACCTTCACATTCCTCCGTTCATGGGGATGCTACGCTTCCAACACTTGACGATTTGGTAGATATGATTGAAATTCCCATTGAAGAGAAAGTGGCAGCTCTCTTCAGTATTATCGATAGCGCAGAAGGTGCCGTCGAATTGAATGACATTGTTCACGAACTGGAAGAACGCTATCCGGAGCTTTGCACGACAGCAGCCGTGCAAAACTACAAGACGCGTTCGGATAGTCAGACAGGAACCCTCGAGCTGTCGGACTTCAAGTATTTCCTTCTCTTCCTCGTGTACTTTCACATTCTTTATGACGACTTTGTGTTCATCGATGATGACGATCTCCGCATTTCCAAGGGTGAATTTGAGCCTGTTGCAGAGCGTTTGAACTTGTTTGAAGATTTGGAGGCTGCCTATACTGAAATGGAGGACGGTCAGGACGGTTACATCATGTTTGATGCATTGTGTGCGAAATGCGCCCGAAATAAGCTTGTATAAATAATGCGTAACACAGATGCTCGAGATCGTACTATGCCATTTTCAGTCTTTCATCTTACTCCGTCCTAAATCTAAACTAGAGCTATCATTATCAGGAGGTGGAGATTGGCCGAATGGCTTGTCCAGTCCGTTTCGTCTAATCGATAGGACGAGTTGCGGGCTAGCTAGTTACTCATAGGTTCTACCTAGTCATTCAAGTCTGTTCTTGTAGAGCGAATGCTATTGTATTTCTTGCTGGATAAGACAACGCATCGACTTGTTTATTTCTTAAAAGTAATTAGACTGGCGATGACCGTAGCGATTGTCGTGTTCCCGCACCTCGCCCATTTTCCGTTGAGAGCGTCGAAATTGTCCATAGGTGCGAATTGCCAACGCTGCGACGTTTTTTCGAAGTGCAGATGACCGACGAAAACATAAACAGAGAGTAAAAAATAATCCAGGTAGATACTCAGTGCCAGTAACTTGTTTGTTTTACTTGTTTTACTTAATTAAAATAATAATGGAGAGCTTCCTGTTCTCCGAGAGGATGAACTAGAACGCCTCCATGGCTATCTGGAACGCAACGTCTACGAACGGCTTTACAATACACCGACGACTGCAAGCAAAATGGGACGATGTTCATCCTCAAATGCGAGGACGCCGTACTCGTATGGAGATGTGTTAATACTATCAGCTGAATCGTCTTCTCCTGAGATGTGCACGGCGAACAATCACTCTCCAAATGCCCAAGGAGTCAGCAAGGAAGCAACGGAATCCTTTTGATTCATACAGCAATAAAACGTACATCGATAGCGACCCAGGCCTCGCGGAACTTATCCGTGAAAAGAAATCGCCACCGCTTTCTGGTAGAGGGTCTTTTCTCCTGAAATTGTGAAAAGGCACAACATCCGCTCGTTTCGCGTCGACTGCAGTCAAACAAGATTTCACCTGATTCAGTTACGGCGTTTACGGCAGCTGCGTCGCACACAAAGGGGAGAGCTGTCGATGCACAGAGAAATCGCGGCAAATCACCTTCTGCAGTCAAGAGGCAATTGTTTACGAGTGAAACGCCAACCCGGTCGAATCGAAGTATGCAAATGTCGAACAGTACACAGCAAAGAAGATCCTGACAAATTTTCACGACGCGGTCGAGCGACACCGAATCGCCTGCTGCAAAAATGTCACCGATTGCAAACGAACGGCTTGCTTTGGAGCAGACAAAAGCACGCCTCGAGATAGCCGCATCCGCCAAACGAGGTGTCGGCGAATTCTTTGAAAACGTCGAAACCGAACGAGTATCACTCGACGAAATTAGCCATGTGATCAAGGAGCTGTACCCAGAACTGGATTGCAATGCTTTGGCTTTGCTTGCGTATGAGTCGCTGCATTCGAACCGGGACGGCCTCGTGGACGTGGTAGAATTTCAGCAGTTTGTTCATTTCCTTGCTTTTTTTTAACGGAGTGTGGAAAGATGTCGTTTACTGGGATCATAAATTCGGCTTGAGTGTTCGGAAAAGGACTTTGTTGCCGTATCGCAGAAGCTTGGCCTGTTTGACAACCCTTTGGTTACCTTCGCGGAGCTTGACGCCGAGAGCCTGGGCGCATCCTTTACAACCAATTTTGCAAGTTGTGCCTCAGCAATAAGTTGCAAACAACGAAAGACAACGCTGGTAATGATAGATCGACCGTTACAGTGAGTGACACCAACGATCAGGACGAGCCATCGAATATCGCGCAAGCTAGCAATGGTAAGAGAAGTTGGGAGTGTCTGTTGTGATTTGTTAATGCGTTTTCTCACTAAAATGTTAGTCAACTTGCTTCCGATTCAAGAAATTCTCAGCATGTTCGATTCAAACTACGCTCCAACACAGAAAACCGTGACAGACCTTTTCCGCAGAATGGATGTTTCGCAAAGTGGCAAACTAAGGTTTTCGGATATTGTGAAGGGATTCGATTCGTGTCTACCACACCCGCAAGTAAACCGCTCGCCCTTCGCGTGTACGCCGCATCAGATTTGGGAGAAAGAAGTATTTGACCCTGAAAGCTTCTACGCATTCGTTCTATTCCTGGTCTACTTCAACAATCTGTGGGACTATTTTGGATTCTCCAGCAAGAAGCATCTTCGCATTTCGAAGCGACGCTTTCTCCTGGCGGTCTCCAAGTTGGATTTGTTTGATCATCCAGAAGAGGATTATGAGCGAATGGACGAATTCGGTCAAGGGTTTGTCTCTTTTCAAGACTTCTGCATGGTTTGCGCGCGGCGGAGGTCACAACTAAATTAACAATAGATAGACCTAGAGTTACTTTTATGAAACATGCATCAAGAATAGGATTAGAAATTTTTGTTGTGGTCATCAAACTGCGTCGTATGCGGCATTTGCGTAGCGCAGAACGCAGCGGCAGATGGTATGGATCGTCGGTTTCCAAACCATAAGAGTAGTATCATTTTATCTGTACCCAAAAGATGAAAACTCACCGTGGTTTCTGAGATTTGTTGGTAGACTTTCTGAGTACTTGGGAGATTTGCCATTTGCATGGTTTTGATTGGCTTTCAATTGTCAAGTCTTTCTGTCTTTTCGGAGCACTAACTTTCAAAATCGGGCACAGCAATGTGATTGGACGGGAAAAGAACGTGGAAAACGTGGATCTGCGATCAGTGTATTTGTAACTGTAGATGCAGATGACCACGATTTCAAGCCTCCGATCCACACGAAATCAGGCACGAAATATCCAAAAGAAAACCGGTACTTCTTGTCCCCGAAACTTTTGACGCTGTAGATCTCTTGTTGCCATTGATAATCACATCAGACTGTTTCAATCAACCTTATAAGCTCCACAAGGCAGAATTAATCAAGCATGCACGAGATGGACGAAGCTGACGCTGTCGCCGTTCTGCTCGGGCTAAACTCCAGTGCCGTAACTGGCTTTTCAGTCGAGAAAGCCGTGCCTATCAAAAGCAGACAAACCGCAAGAAACGCTCAAGTGACAGCAAAGTCTCGAAGCGGGTTCGTAACGTGAAACAAAAGCAAATCCCAGAAAGCGAGAGAAGAAAGCGGAGAAAAGTCTCAGCCACTGTGCAAGGACTTGCCTGTTCAACCTCGAGTTATTCAAGTGTGCAACCCTTCGAAGTCGCAGGTGGACCAGTAAGTTGGTGTCACTTCCACTAATCAATTTTTTTTCTTCTGACTAAAGCCTATTTTCTATAAATTTGCCTTTCAGCTCTTACAAGGATTACTCTTTGGTCGCCCCAACGATGATTACAAGGCACCAGCGAAAGTCGAAGACATGACATTAGAGAAGCTCCATCACATTCTCTCTGAACCAGAATATGCCGACTTTATCGCCTGGGAGTCCCATGGCCGGGCGTTTCGTATCCTCATACCGCGTCAGCTTGAAGAGCAAAAGGTCTTGCATCGCTATTTCGGTCACAATCTCTTCTCTACCTTTTGAGTCAACTTCGGGGTAACGGGTTGAAGCCACTGGTGAATTCGCGAAATAAAGGTTGCTACTATCACGAGGTAAGATTATTCAAACTTGGTCAATTATTTCTCTCTCCTGTATGAGTATCTCAGCTTGTTTTATCTACAGTGCATGCTCCGTGGTCTCACACCTTTGCAGATTCATGCGCGGCAACAAGGAAGGATCAAAGCTTGCTCCTGATCCAAACTCTGAGCCAGACTTTGATGCCATTAGCGCGATATTGCCACTTCCTCTGGTATTGACCTCCAAGGCGACGACTGCGCCATCGTCGCTCCCGCTGCTTGTCCCCGGCATCGTGGCTTCTCCGCCCGAGTCCAAGGTACAAGGTGCAGTTCCAAACGTAGCCACGAATTTACTACCTCCGACAGTGTCGCCAACCTACAGTGCTTCTTCGAATGAGAATACGAATGCCTCTCACCTTCTGACATTTTGCATGAACAAATGAATCCGCCCAAGCCGCCTTCTCCGCCGGTGGGTATCGAAAATCAGCTCGCACTTTTACTCTCCAACCCAAATATGTTTCAAATTGCACAGCAGCAGCAAATGATGATGCCTTCTCCTCCAACGTCAGCTCCGGTGACATTCCCTCCTTCCACTGGTGTTTGGGCTTGTATCTGAACAAGCGCGCACCGTGGCTCCTGCCAGTCATCAGGATCCCGGCCTGTTGCTTCTTCAAACGCTCTTGAAGCAGCATACATCGAGTTCGGCTCCCCACTGCATGCAGCCACCGAATCCTGTCACGCAACCTACTCCTCAGGCGGCGATAAACCATATTATCGCCAGCCTGTTCACAACAGTACCACATGCAAGTTAAACAGGGGACCCGATTAAAGCCTGATTGATTATTGATAGTCTTGCTTCACGAGTTTAGCTATTGTTTGCAACTGAATATTTGATGTTCCTTCATAGATTGAACCAACCTTGCAGTCTCTATAGAATTTTTCGACGAGCAACTCTTTGGTGAACCCAATTCCACCAAGCCACTCGATGCATTTGCTTGCAGTTTCTCTGCCACTTGACTGGAGTACAATTTGGCCATGCTCGCTTCCTTGACAAAGGCAATCCTGCCTCCTTCAATCGACAAGCATTGTACGTCATGGTTTCCGCTGCGTAAATTTCTGTAGCCGCCATGGCTACTTGATGCTGCATCCCTGAAAGTCCCCAATGGCCGTTCCAAATTGTTTCCGTTCTTGCAAATAGGGTAGCGCAATGTCAAAGCATCCTTTGGCGATCCCAATCTGTTGCGCTGCAATCCCAATTCTCCCTTCATTAAAATATTGATACAGTACTTGTAACCCATTCCCACCTCTCCCACAACATCAGAAGCCGCTACTTGAACATGATCCAATTCCAGCGGACAAGTCGAAGATGCACGAAGCCCCAACTTATTTTCGGGTTTTCCACCGAGATACCTTTTGTGTTCGCATCGACCATGAATGCCGTAATGCCCTTGTATCCTTGCGTCGGATCAGCATTGGCAAAAAAACACCCGCATTGTACCGCATTTGAGATCCACAACTTGCTCCCATTCAATACATACCCGTCGGGAGTCTTTTGTGCGGTTGTTTGCATGGCAAAGGCATCACTGCCACTGTTCGCTTCCGACAAACAAAACGCGCTGACCGTGTCGGTCGCCAAACGGGGCAACCATTTCTCTTGCAACGCAGGAGACCCCAAAAGCGAACCGCATTGTTTGTCAATGTATTCTGAATGTCCACCAGAATGGCGACGGAAGGATCGACGCGGGCAATTTCTTCCACCACCAAGCAAGCGCTGGTAAAGTTAAGTCCTGAACCGCCGTGTGTAGCATTAATCTCCATGCCCATGAAACCATTTTGAAACAGACTTGATATAATGTCAGGGAGATGGCTGCCACATCGTCCATGGCACGAACGACCGGCTTCAATTCTTTTCTGCCCATTGACGTGCACTGTTTCGTGTAAGTGTTTCGTCTTCGGAAAAGACAGTGATGGGGGCGTGGAGGAACGACGAAAATTGTCGTTTCTTCCTCTTGATTAGCTGTGAACGAGAAAGGTAGAGTAGTGTTCTCATTTTCTCATGGTTCGTTTTATAAAATTGCGAGGTGTGCGATGAGGATTGTGTGTGAGACGCTCGACCGAACAAATAAAAAATGACAATAAAATAAGCGGAAACACAAAACACGCGTGATGTCGAAATGTTCTGCGAACACAGTTCAGTGTCACGGTGTGAGTAACTTATCGGTTATTGTCCTGATAGAGTTCGAGCTATCAATTGCTTACGTCATCGCTGACGACCGCTTTTCGTTTTGAAGGAACGAAAATTGCGACTTGCGGCCTTTTCCCATTGTTTTTTTATGATTGTGGTTCATCTCAAAGGCTAATAGCCATTTCAAGTAATACGAAGGAGAAGAGAGAAAGGAGAATCATCATTCGGGCTTTCATTCATTCACCATGAAACTCATAATTGCTACAATACATTTGTTCCTAGCGGGCTCTCAACTCGTCGATGCCTTTCTTTCGGCTCCTCGGCCATTGGCTACTGTTGTGCGACGAAGCAGTTCGGATGACAACCTCTCGGAAGCCGAACGAATGAAACAAAAGCACAAGAACTACGAGAACAAATACGTAGCATGGAAGAGAAATTGGGAACCGAGCGGCGTCGAGAATTACGAAATTCCCAAACAACAACCACAAGAAGACACGTCCTCCTCCGAACCGACGCTCCGCAAAAACGCATTCTTGTGGCGGGCGCCAACGGGCGACTCGGAAGTATGGTATGTCGTCATTTATTAGGACGCATCCCACCACCGAAGTCGTGGCGGCGGTACATGTGATTGGAGAAAACAGTTCCACATCGCGGGGTATGGTCGACTGAGTTACGAAGTCGGGGCCGAAGATGGTGTGGGGCGGATTGGTGCCGCTTGGAGCAGTGAGGATCGTACGGCTACCTTTGAATATGACCCGCAAGTGATGCAAAATTATAATTTACAGAATTTGCGTCTCGTGGAATGTGAATTACTCGATCCAGTGCAGTGTCAGACTGTCGTCGAAGGATGCGATTCGGTCATTTGGTGTGCGACGGACTTTAATGGGAATGCCCCACGTGCGTGGCGAGTCTGAACTTTGCTTTCTTATTCCGGGCGGTATCCCGACCCGCCAAAGGGCGAGTCGAAGTGGAAGGACTGGAAAATATGTTGGGTGCTTTGAAAGTCGCTCGACAAGATGCGGAACGGAAACGGAGATCGGTGGGGACTCGGCGGATAGTGGTAGTAACAGCGACAGCGACCCGATCAACTTTGTACATGCTTCGATGGCGCCCGGAACGTACAGTGATTTCGAAACGCCGTTCGGATCGTTCTGGAGTATCAAGTCGTTGGGCGAAAAAATGATTCGAGAAGGTTTTCCCAGTCTCACTAGTACAGTTTTGCAGTTGTGTGAATACGACGATACGTTTGTGGAAGAAAACTTGGAATTGCAGTACAAAGATGTTACATCGGATCCTACTCAAGTGGATGAAAAGAATCGAAGACGGATTAACCGTCGAGATGCCGCTCGGGCTGTTGTAGATGCTCTTCTCAACAAGGAGCTGGTAGGGAAAACGGTACAAGTTTGGACGGAATTGAAAGAGTTGCGGTAACGCACCTGTGTTAATTCGAAAATAGAATACAAATCTTTCTTCGAATTACATGTTGTATAGATATTAGTTTAAAACTGGTTTGTAACATATAGCATGCATATAGTGCCGACCAGAGTTTGTATAGTTATTAGTTTTTAAGAAATTGATTTGTTACATATAGCATGCATATAGTGCCGACCAGAGGTTGTCGAGCAAGTCAAAATGGCAGCTCCCGCGTTATCAATCGTCAATGACTAAATGAGTGACCCTATTCGCCGATCGGCTGTCTTCCTCGGTGTCGGCGATGCGCGAATAGCCATTCTGATGCGAACCTTGAAAACGGGTTTCAATTTCTTCTAAAGACAATCCCTTGGTTTCCGGAAGTAGTCGGTACAGCCACACATATCCAACCAGTGCCACAGCGCCGTACATCCAAAATGCACCATAAGCTGTCAAAATTTGTGGGCTACTGATGGAAAGGAATGATGCCGCAACAATGACATTGCCGAACCAGTTGGTTCCTGTGGAGCAACTTATTGCGATGGATCGATATTGCAGAGGAAAGATTTCGGAACAAATGGTCCAGGGATCCCTCCCATACCGATACCAAAAGCAAGCAAGTAAGCGACCATGGCAAACACGGACATGAATCCATACGGACTAGGACAGGCTTCAAAGACCCAATCCGAACCAATGGGACACTGCGAGGGGTCGGTTGGTCCAGCCGATGAACCTTGCACGCAATGCCCACCGCAAAAGCCACAGCTGGGAATGTGCGTGCAATCGTAGCAAAACTGTGTCTGGCCATTCCATACCATAGCCGGCTGGAACCTACACACATCAAAAGCTTGTGAGACTGGCTCGGAATGAACCCGTGCTAGATAGAAGGAAAGACCCAGAAAGAAGAGGCACACTGTCACCAAAGCCAGAGACGTTAGTATAGGTGTTCTTCGCCCCATTCGATCTACCAAGTAGATACTCAGACCAATACCCACTACCTGTGCCAGTGCAGTGAAACCAGAAAGCCATACAGCTGTCACTTCGTCAAATTGCGACATTTCATAAATGGTGGCTGAATAATACATGACTGTATTGATTCCACTGAACTGTTGCACGAGCATCAGACCGCACCCTAAAAGTAAGGCCTTTCTCGCTGCTGGATCGCAGAGCATGGCTATGATATTATCCGATGAAACCAGGTTGATTGCTTTGCACGTGGTTGTTGCTATCCGACGAACCCGACCCGTACTCCCACGTCTCTTGTTCGCGATCGACATTATTCATAGTACGATCTGAAAGAGAGTTAACAATATCCAGTATTTCTTGATTGACTTCCTCTTCTGTCTTTCGCAACAATCGTAGTACACTCCTAGCATGTTCGATTTGTCCTTGCATGACTAACCACCGTGGTGATTCCGGTAGAGACCAAAATCCCCAAAACATGAGAAGGCTCGGTAGAGCCGCCAATCCCAACATGTACCTCCACCCTGACACAGGCAAGAGTTCAATCAACACCCCGTCGACTATCCCTGCCGTGAATTGTCCAAATGTCACGAGGAATGCATTGACCGTGACCAACTGTCCCCGCATCGACGGTTCAGCGGCTTCGGCAATGTACATGGGCGTCGTCAAAGAGGCGACCCCAATCGCCATTCCGACGACGATTCGGCCCAATAACAGACTCTTGTAATCCCACGCGAGCATCAAAATGAAACTCCCCGTCGTAAACACCAGAGCCGCGAATAAAATCGATGGTCTTCGTCCATACGCCGCATTCATGGCACCTCCACTTATCGAACTCAGCAGAGCCGCGAGAACGGTACTCGATACCACCATTTCTTGTTGCCAGTCATTCAAATGGAAGGAACGACGGAGGGTAAGAGCGCACCGGAAATGACGCCCGTGTCGTAGCCAAAAGAAAGCCGCCCAGGGCGGCCATGCCTGTCAAAAAATGCATTCTTCGTGTCACATTACTAGTATGTTCGTCGTGATTGTTGTTATAATTATAATTATTTGAAGCGTCGATCGTATTTTCAATAGACTCTGCGGAGGTGGTTGGAGTGTCCTTGTCTAATAATAATAATAGTGCGTCATCGTCATGTATTCTCTGGATTGTGGCCATGGTGTTGCTGTTCATAAATGGAATTGCTGTTCGAGGAAAAGGTTGGAGGCAGAAAGTTTATTTCGGAGGCATCATCGCACGCATCGCAGAAAACGTTTTGTGTGCCCTTTTTCCAATTCAATTTTACGGTTAAGGCTCAAAGTGTGATATTCTTGTCGGTGCGACGTGCGACGAACGGCTTGACCGCGACGCGTGTTTGTTTCTTTACGAAAACGACCATATGACAAATGCCATTTATTATTTTAATAAATAAAATAAACCAAACCATGAAAATCACCGCTGCTCATGAGCGAGATCAGTCGATTTTAGAAGCGGCCTGTGAAGGAAATATTGCCTTTTCGACTCGGTCGAGGATGACGTTTTACAAGCAACGGTTTGCTCGTCCGGCTGTTCCGTTCTACACTGGGCGGCCGGCGCCAATCAAGTCGAAACAGTTCGATATCTCGTCAACGATCGAAAATTCCATGTAGAACGCACGGTGCAAAACGCGCGGCGAGTGGTCGAACCAGTCTGCATTACGCTTGTCGCAATGGAGCCTTGAAGCCGCCCAGTGTCTCGTCGACGAATTCAAGGCCAATGTGAACAGCAAGGCCAAACAGGGCGTCACGCCGTTTCAATTGGCCGTTTTTCAAAATCGAATCGAAATCTGTCGTTGGCTGGTCGAGACGTGTGGAATCGATCCGACGCAAGTCAATGATTTTGGATGCGGAGCAGTGCACTGGTTGGGCATTGTGCCAATTCCTAGAGCCGATGTGGATGGTAATAATAAAGCAGGGCAAGCTTTGCCCGTTAGCACGGTGGCTCAAGTCCTTGCCAGGAATTGATTTCAGTGCCAAGCAAAAGAGTGGGCATTCCGCGCTGCACAAGGCATCTTGGATGGGACATTTGGCGTTGGTCCAATTCCTCCACAGGAATGTGGTTTGTGGGATGATGCACCGGACGATGCTGGTAACTATGCTGCTGTACTGGCCGACATGGCCAATACGCCACGGCATCGAGTTGTGGCGCAGTATTTACGAGAGCATGCCAGTCGGGAGCGTGAGGAAAGTTGCGCCATTTTGGGATTGCACGTCCAGGATTTGGAGGATAATAATTTTCCGATAACGTGAGAGTGGCGCGGATACGAGCCGCTTACAAACGAAAAGTGCGTTTGTTGCATCCGGATAAACATCAAGTGAAGGATCTAGCTGAATTTCATGCCGTTCAGAAAGCGTATCATCATCTTTTGCATCAACGCGGTCAAGGAACGCAGGCCAATAAAGCGCACGAATTACCTCTCCTGTTGGATATGCAGGGGAACGCCCTCCTTGTGGACAAAGAGGACGACGAAATTGAATTTTCAAAGCAAGATTAGTAGCTGTTCTAATGGAGTATGGTACCCAGGGTCTGGATTTGTCGAACGTGAAGAAAAAGTGGAAACAAGTTTGGCCCCAAGTCAACTTTCCTCGACTCGTGAACCCTCCGTCAATTTATTCAACGCCAGGCGGGAGATGTCGTAGTATTCCGCCGAGATGACCAAGGCTGTATCAGTGTGCATGCAATTTTGGTTCGCAAGAAAACGCTTCGGTAATCGCTAAATGCGAATGAAGGTAAAATGGGATCACTTAATCAATGCTATGATTAACGTGTTGTTCATGCCACTGATAAGGCTTTTCGAACATCTTCAACAAGCCGCTCTGCGCCAACGCGATCACGACACTGTAATCGCCAGTTTCGCGACTTTTGAAATGAGTTCGCTGGGCGAATAATAATGGTAATGGCTGCTGGATCGGCATCGGCTGCCTGCACTTTTGTAATTTGTGAAAGAGCAGCCGAGTCAACCAAACGATACACAGTCTCCCCGACTTGTCTTGTTTCTGCTTCGATCGACTCAGAACCGTCGCCTACGTAATCTTCGTCAAGAAGAAAGAGTTTCGTGTCCGTTAGAACGCACACACGACGAGCAACGCCCTGTCGCCTCTTCTCCAACGTTGTCCTAATATTTGGTAATGGAGTACGACCCCACTACATCCGGAGCTACAGCCACACCCAGAGCATCCAGTACGTGGCGATCGTCGTTCTCGATGAGAAGAGCGTCGCTTGTGTCAGCAAACATGTTTTCTCCCAGCTGGGACTCTTGGAATAGGTCTTGAATATCCTTCAACAAAGCAACTGTCTCGGATTTGTTTGAAGTTAGGAGCACGTAAATGAAATCGTCAGCGGATGGTGTCTCGGATTCTCCAAATCTCAGTGTTAGTCTCTGAAAGCCAAATCCAATCGTAATTGCTTTCAACGTAGAGAAAGGATGTCGAGCAAGAGCATGCGGCCAAACAGCATGCATGAACTCAGCCTCCTTCGAAATAGGGAGAGGGAAGCGTTTCTTGGATCTTCCGCTTACTTTGTCATGATCCACGATGAGATAAAAGTTAGCGTTCGAGAAACAGGCAATAATTTCGCGATACTCGGCAACTGTATCTGGCCGTATGTGTGAAGAGCTGGAATCGGACCATAGGAGTTCTCCGTGAAAACCATATCTTGCGCCCCGGTTGGGAGTGAGTCGGCGGAGGGACGATTTTCCACAAGCAACAACTCGTTCTTTCCAAAGGCGACGAAGCTCTTCTGTCCGTCCTGCGGCTCCAGCGCCAATCGACAGGTTCAGGCTGTTGTTCAGAAGCAGCTGTTTTCTATCAGCTGGCCAAAGCTGTATTCTTGGTTCATTCTGCAGTACATCTCGCCAGTAAGCCTCTGACGCCTCCCGACGAGGCGAAGACTGAGACACAGCGTCGTCGTTGAGTGGAGCAGGAAAGACAAAACGCGAAAATAGAGTTCCAACTCTTTACAGATTTTCAACGACCCAAGGTTCGGCGGTCCATCGTAAACCGAGTTGTCTTCAGCTATGTGATATTTTCCAACGGACATCGTACCATCGTAGCTAGGTGAGCCGATGAGCTTTGAAAAGAACTTTGGTCGTCATGTGTAATAGAATCAGGAAATTGTCCTGATACACGTACTAGCAAGGGATGTCCCGTTTGTGGTTCATCATGTGAGCTAGTCGATTGATGGTCTTGTGTAGATTCGTTAGCAACATTGACATCAGCAGGATTATCTGCATCTCTTCCCCGTCATAGTCGGCTCCCACATTCGTTTCGGCAGTTGCTTCGGTGGTGGCGGTAGACTTCTTTAGTTCTTCTGCATTATCACATTTGATAGGCGATAGCATTAGTTGATCCAGTTCTGTTGTCTCTTGTTTATTTTCTTCCGCGTCAAATGGAAACTCTAGCAAAGCTTTCTTTGGCGTGGTTTCTGTGAGCGCAGGCATTCTACTTCCATCCGCCAGTTGGGAAACTTCATTTTCTTCCTCTTTCCGTTCCACAAACGCACCATAAGAGCTATCAGTTTTGCTTCAGCATTTATTGGTGCCCGGGGCGAACCTTCTCCTTCCTTCACTAATTCCTCTTTCAGCGGAATGTCTTCCACTTCCTGGTCTTGCTCTTCTTCGTGCACTTCTTCTGGCGTTTCGGGCCTACAGAGACTGGAGTACATCTTCCAGAGTGAACCTTACAACCGGTCCTCCTTCTTCAGCTCCTAAAGTAGCTTCCAAGGGTTTCAGTACGACGTAGTTGGTGGGATTGTCAACTTCCGCTTGCCTTGTTTTGAACTTACGTTTTAGTCCACGGGTAGGAACGATTGCACCCCGAAGGTTCGTTCCGAAATACCTGCTTCCGAAGACAGATCAATGATACCTGATGTATCTGAGTCTGCACCAGGAATTGCGACACTGGGCTGTCTGTAACTTCTGATTTTATTGCTTTCATTTCTTCTACAGACGCCTTTTTTCCCATCCAGCGAGGGTAACAGCGCCTGCAAGTCGCGATACGTCGCATTTCCCGGTAAATAACTCTTTCGTTTTTCCTGAAACAATGACAGTACTTCAACTCGACACTTTTTGGTTTCTTCACTTCAATCGGATTCCCTTTGAGGTACAGGTTTTCCAACTCGGGTAGACGGGCAAGAGCGCTGATTTTGCTAAGATCGTCAATGCGATTGTGATCGAGCCATAACTCCTGCAGCGAAAAAAGGCGCTCAATTCCTTCTGCAGTTTTCAGATTGTTGTGTGACAATACGAGTGTCTGAATGTTCCCCAAGTGAAAGTGGGCCCTCTTCAAACACTTAATCTGGTTGAACGACAAGTCGACTTTGGCAAGGTTTGGCATTTTGACAGCCCCGATAAAGCATTTTCCGAGACAAGATCGTTATGGGACAAACATATAGATCTCAGATTAGTCAGACGCGCCAAGGGAGAATGTTTCAAGCCACTCTCGCCGTCTCTTGGCACCAGGCCGGACGTGTCGGAGAGGCTGCAACCAGATAGCTTGATGTGAGTCAGCTGTGGAAACAGTGCCCGAGGGCTTGAAATCGGTATAGGAGGAACCAATGGGTCATCCAACGATAGCGCTGAAAATTGCTGCTCCTCTTCATTGGCGTCTAGGACGTCCGGCGGTATCAGAAAGCTGGTCAAGTCCGAAATAGGTGTTTGTTCCACGCGAAATACCTGGAGCGAGCGCTGAACCATGTTCACATTTCGGATGCACCCTTTCGGAACATTCTCGATCAATAAAACTTCGCAGTTGGGGAACAAGCACATGTCGACGGGGGACTTTCCATCAGGGCGCTATAATAATCCAGAAATAGCCAAGTTTCCTCGAAATCATCACTTGTAAGCAAGCCATCATCGCGAAGTTTTTCCAAATTATCCCAGCCCTTCTGATGTTGTTTCTTCTTGCTCGAATTTGTTGGGAGTAATGGCCACTCGTCAGCGGTTATGCGAACGCGGGTCGCTTGTAGCAGGAGAGATCGAAGCTGTGCTAACTTGACGCGGAATTCCTCCTTGGCTCCGAAGAGTACATTTCGATCGCTAACCAGCCAACAGCTGTCGCAGGCAACGATAGTCCTCGTCTCGACTGATTTTGTTGATTATTGGAATCGCCTTTCAAATGCCCTAAAAGGAGATCAAGGAGCGTCTTTGCCGCTGCGTCAAGGTTCGTTCGGAGTTCTTTAGACAGCACCTCAACAGATCGCTTCCTTCTGTTGATCAAAAATCGTTGTGTCCATGAGGCACTAGATGGATTACTCTCTTCTCTATCCTGATCATCCTCATTGTTATCTCTACCAGCACGTTGTTGCGGTGCAACTATGTCGCCTTCGCTTACTTGGTCGTTACCACGATCGCTTTCGTTATTATCCGCACTTTCCATAACGCCAGCGCTGTCTTTATTTGAGTCTTTCGCTTTTTTCGCAATTGTTGCTTGCTTCATTTTTTATTCAAGGATCGTATTCAATTAAATGCCTGATTGCATAGAGAAGACGTTGTTTCGATATTCGTGTTCTGTTTTCTGAGACTTCGACGTCAAGCGTTTGCGATGTAATTTTCGTCCCGGTCTTTCGTCGATCTTGGCGAAAAGGGCAATTCTGTGTGGCATTGTGTCAAACGTGATAATGTCTTAGGTACTGATAATATAGGAATGTGTACCGAAAGGACAAGATGATAGAGAAATAAAAGTCAGACGTCGTCAGGTTTCGGTCATCGTTAGTTAGACTAGATCTAAAAGGATAACAGATTTGGTAACAACGATAGAAAGTAACATCGACCTATTTATCTTCCCTAGCAGATGCCGACGTCCTCAATTTATTGAGCTCTTCGACAATGTCACTGAATTCCAGACGATCATTCGGGTTTTCAGCCCAGCATTTGACCATGATATCTTTCCAAGGACAGTCTTGCGGCACAGGTGGGCGGAGATTCTCATTGGCAACCTTGGCTATAATCTGCGTTGTTTCCAGACCTTTGTATACCTCATCACGAGTTGCCAGCTCCCACAACACGATGCCGTAGCCGTATACGTCACTGTACTTGGAGGATCGTGCATGCTTGATTACTTCTGGCGCCAACCAACAAGCTGTACCGACACCGTGTGTCATGGTTCGTGAACCAGACAAGGCAGCTCGTGCAGATCCCCAATCGCCAATCTTTGCTATGATCACTGACTGGGTTTCCATTTTCTCGTAATGCTGACCTGATAGCTTTGGTTTTGAAGACGTTGTGCTCGCATCCTCGGCATCCGTGAATGTTTCATGAACAAAAAATGTTGTGGCTTTTCAAGTCACGGTGAATGATAGGCGGTTCTTGTTTGTGTAGATATGTCATCCCTTCAGCGACCTGTAAGGCCAACTGTAATCGTAGATCGACACTTAGTACCCGTTCATTGTCGTCTAGTAATTGCCGTAGACTCCCCTGGGAGCACAGTTCGCTAACGATCCAGATTGCCTGTGCAGTTATCGAGCATCCGAAAAGTTGTAGAACATTGGGGTGTCGTAGGAAAGCCATCATGCCAGCTTCCCCGATGATCTCTTCGACGATTTCTTGTTGCATGGACGACTTGCCTGCGACAGCGGCCTGGGCGAAAACGAATTCTTTGACGGCGACACTGGAACTTCGCCACTTGGCGCTCCAAACCCTTCCGAAGGATCCTTCCCCAATAATTCTTTGAAGGAAGATCTCCTGTGGGTCGATAAGGGTCAATAAATGAGGCTGCTCTACATATCTTGTCCGCATGGCTCGATTGTATGCCTCTTTTATCGTCGTATTCTCCAGTGGACTGTAAGACAGCGTATCCAATGTGAAACCCGACAAACTTTCTTGATTTGAGAACAAGGCGAGCGCTACATTCCGATTGCACAGAATTGCTCCAATCACGCCGATGACACAGCCAGCAGAAACACAATACACAATGATTGTGATATTCATGGAATTTCCGGAGGCACTGGTTTGTTCTTCGTCCAGTTTCGGCTCCATCTGAGATATTGCTAAGATAGCGCCTCGGACAACTCCATCGGATAGTAACTCGGTCGTTGGTACCAACAGAGGCTGCGAGCTTCCTTTGCTGGTGTCAGCAAGCCGTCGATTAGAATCGGATTCCGACGCTTTCACTTTGTAATACCACCTCGCAACGAGATTATCACCGGCAATAAATACGTTTCCCTCAAAGTTTCCGTATCCATTCGTCAAGGCATGGAGTGGTTCATCGTGACCCTGGAAACCTGGCAGCCAAGACCAATTGAAATCGTGATACATCTCTTGCTCATCAGGTACTGAATCGTCGTCGTCATTCCGATCACGCTTTGGAAGTGCTTTCAACGTAGACTTCAAAAGTGCTATTGTATAAGGCCGTGATTCGTCGGGCCAATCTGTAGTGGGCGTCGTTTTGCCCGCAACCATGAGTCCAAATGGCGTTAGCAACATATTGCTGCCCCTGTTGGGATGACACTGTGTTTCGCATCCGATAGGCACGTCCACCTATGAGCCTCAATTTCGTAGGCCGCCAGTCCGAGACACACTTCCGACGTTTCCGTCAGTCTTTCGAACGACCCCATGACATAGAGTACTCCAGCTTCCTCGTCCAACTGTAGAGCAGTTGCAACACCGTCTTGCGTCTTATTTCTCATGGTGAGCCCTCCTCCAGGATGTGCTACCAAATGTCCCGAGTCGTAGTCATAGATCGCTAATCCAGCAGGGACATTTCGACCATCGATTGCATTGAATTTTCCAGCCACATGAAGTTGTCTTCTCTTGGAATCCCACGCAAGGGCTAATACTGTCACTGTGCACCATGAACATGTGATCTGACCGACATTCAAGGGCAACCAAACCTGCTCCAAAGCATTGAAATGCGCAATATTGAAAATCTTGACAAACTCATGACGTTCACCGTTCCACACTTGTGTCTGAAAAGATCCAGCCACGTACACATCATTCGGACCAGCCAATGCAGCTGTTGTAATTTTCATCCCCTTGCTCAGCGCTGAATTGCACAAACCTTCACCGACTTTGGAAAGTTGATTTCCATTCCACGTACCAACGGAGCAGTAAGTTACCTGACTGTTTCTATACGTCGTATCAAAGGCTCCAACAACTATCAGTTCACCCGAGCCGGCGTACTTGAGAGGCGGTTTTCGAGGTGGAGCATGAAAGAGCCCCGATTGATTGCTCGCCAATTGATCTTGTTCATGACGAAGCGTGTAATTCGCCAATAAGCTGTAGACTTCACCGCCCGAATACGAATTGTACAGAGACAGTTGAATTCGTTCCGTCAAGCTCCATTCATGCGAACTCAAGTCGAGTTGCGCGATATTGCAAGGGCATCCGCGACCGTCATCTTGCCGGCTATTACCAAGGTAGGTCCTTGCGGTGGTTCGGAAACTAAGCGCCTCGATTGTCGATTGTGAAGCCAAGGAAGCGAATCCGGCGAGAAGAGCTCTAAATAAGGAGCAACGCCGTCATAAAATTGGTTTGAACCTCGCGTCGACGAACAGGAGCGAGAATGAACGAAGCCAACAAAATCCCTTGGTGAACCAGACTTGTTCCCAACAGTAAAAGCACAAAAAAGACATGCAACACATAACAGTTGTACAATTCCTTCTCCTTCCTTTCCGTATTAATGTGTTTTCAACAGCAAAGGAAGCCAATGGGCCATTCGACTCCAATTGTAACGACGTCAAGGCCCTGACCGACTCGAACCAAACGATGGGGAAGTCGATACCCTGTCATAAATTAGAGGTTTTCTGGGGATATCCTCACCTGAACAATCAGAGGATTCCTCGCAAGGATCTAGATATATACAAGCCAGACAACTCGATGAAGGCGGCGCGTTTGTAGTATCATGTTGAACATTCTCAAGATCGATGCTGTCCCCAAAATCAGCAACCCGGTGATTCCGTATTTGACTCATCTTCGAGCCACGTGCATCAATACAAATTTGAATAGAGGGTGCCTGCAACGTATTATACTACAATCCAATCGATTCGATTTTTGCTTTGGTGGCAAATCATCGCTCGCATCGAATGAATTTTTGCGTTCGAAGTGTTGACACCTCCCGGTACACTCTTCGCTACAGTCTGGAAATGAGCAAGGAACTTCATTATCGTCTGTCGTTCGACAGTGTTTGAAAGGCTGACCGCCGACGGACAATTGCCGTTTTTTCTTTCGATGCGATGGACAAAGGAGGTGCAAATTCTAGGGTTTTAAAAACCTTGGCCCATCATTCTCTTCAATGTCAGCAAGAAGTATCATCAAGAGGACCGTTCTAGATTTCTATCATTTACCCAGAACTAGGGTTGCTTGATAGAGAATGCTTCAAATGATATTTATGTGGCTTATTGATACTCTGTTGGTAAAACGAATTTAGATGCCGACTCCAAAGGTTGCTTGTCCATATGAAGCAAGCCCGTAATTGGCATATGATCCCATTGAAGTTGCAGAGTTACTTCTTTTCCGCGCAATTCACCACCGCGCTTGTCGACCAAGGGATATTTGATAAACGTATTCTTTTCTTTCAGCACTTTGGAATCGCCAGCCTCGACAATCTTGTCCCACAAAACGACCTCATTGTATCTACCATTTGTTTCGTAAATGGCAACGACATAGACAAACAGTTGCTTGATGTTCCAGTGAAACGCAGGCGTCAAATCAACATCCATGTCAAAGGAAAGCAAGGCTCGATCGACACCTCCGTGGCTTTTGAGGGAGCGGAATTTTTTCATGGCTAATTTCTTGACCACTGAATGAAGAGGAAGGGATGATGAGACGACCAAGAATCCTACCTATTCGGGCATTGATAGCAGCTAGTGCTTACCTGGACGTTGTCGCATGGTATGTCCTACTTTGCTGAGGGCGGCCATGCAAGATAAACCCAGCAAAACAGTCAGCCCAAAGAAGACTACTGCATTTAGTCGTACCCAAACAGTGTGCATTGTATTTTATTGAATCAAATGGAAAAGATAATGAAGAAGCCGGGTGAAAGGTCGGCTTGATACCTGGATACATCGATGAAAATGGGCAGCAAAAGCAAAAGGTTTGAAACACGTGGAGGTGGAGCAGCAGTCACTATTCCTTATCCTTAATGAGATGTGACTCGATCGCCCAACGCCAACGTTTTTCTTCACATTCTTCGCACTGAAGGTCAAAATTATTCCGTGTTGGAACTTTAATAACTCCACCTCTCTATCGAGATTCCGAGTGAGCGAAACAATCCAAATCATATTTATATCAATCGAGTCGATCCCAGAACGGCGACGCGGAGTTTAAATGGAACGAAGATAGAGCACAGCAAAATGATTCGTCATTCGAGCCATGATCTTTCTCAAAGAATATCACTCAAGCTGCCGTTCGTGATCCTTCTTGTTCTCTCTAGCGTTTCAACCTCTTTCATTCTCGCACCAAGAGACCAGATACTGGGTCGAAGTCATCTCCTGAACACGCAACAATTCAGTGGGACAAAACGGAATCATGCTCCTTCCGAACAAAGCTATATTGCTTCCATACGATCGCAAAATCTCGCGGGCGTACAGAGTTCGAGGAAAGACAATCAAGTGATTGTAGATTTCCAGACAGGAATGACGGCCATTACAGGTGAAACAGGCTCCGGAAAATCCCTATTTGTGGCCAAGGCACTGGATGTTGTGACCGGAGGCAAGGGAATATCGGCATCTTTACTTGGAAACAAAACGCAGACTCCATTCCTGAGGAACCTGTTGTTATTGAAGTTGAGTTACAGCTGGGTGGACATTATTTAGAAGCAGCTCAGTGCTTTTGGAATCTGTGGGCGTTGACGCTCCTGCTACAGGAACATCGTGTTGAGAAGGACACTCGTTGTTCAACAGGGACGACGGGTCAAGTCGATTTGTCATATCAACAATCAGCAAGTCACTTTAAAAGCCTTGGCTGCCTTTTCACAGTCCATGGTGACTGTGGTAGATGCTTCTACGGCTGCTGCTGCCTTATCCAAGCCTGAGGCAAGGTTAGCAATCATCGATAGTGCAGTGTCACCGGATCTCTTGGTGGAAGTGAACGAAGCAAAGCGACAATACAAACAGGCACGGAAGAAACGTGAATCGTTGGAGCGTGAACTGAAAAACAGGGTACTACCAAGCGCCTTTGTTCAGTCAGATGATGACGAGAATGTCGAATTAATGAATCACTGGATTCGAGAGCTCGGCATCTTTAAAGATCGCGTGGAACTATTTCGCGGACGAGTCGCTGCTTCCATCGAACAACTTACCGAAGTTCACGATTCCTTTTACGATTCGCGGAAGCGGATTGGGATGACGATGACGAAGGTGCCATGTACGAGGCTCTTATGGATTTTCGTGACATGATCATCTCGCTCGATGAGCAGCTGGTAGCTGCCCAAAATGCGAGGAATTCTCTTGCGGCTCTGTCAAGCGATCAGTCAGCCGTAACAGCAATCGAGAAAACTAGATCGTTTATAATGGAAAGCTTGGGCAACGGTGATCAAGGCAAGGCATCCACTCGCGCTTTGCAAAAGCTACTGAGCGTTCGCATGAGCTGCTCAACGCCGTTGAGACTGCTCTGTACGCCTGCGCGAAATTTATGCAGGACGATGAAAATGGTCTTATTCGAACAATTGAGTCTTCACGAGAAGGTTGTCCATTTTCTCTGGAAGAAGTTGACTCCTTACTGTTGGACTGGAGCTCTCTTGCACGGAAACACGGGATTATCCCAAGTGCACTGCCAGCATGCCACAGATCATTGAGAAACGAGAGGGATGGCAACGTAAACGCCCGCCGGTTATTGCCCGCAGCCATAGCGGAGGAAGGAAAGAGGTTGTCATATTTTCGAGGGTTGGCATCAAATCACACACGAACGGAAACGGGTAGCCGATGAACTCACATCGTCGGTATCGAGCCGATTACCGTTAGTTGGAATGGAGCGGTCGTTTTTCTCGGCGAATGTCACTCCTCGAGGGATTCAGCAAATGCTGACGACGTGGTTGAGTTTCTTCTACTGCATGTAAATTCAGATGGAAGGACGGATCCGACGGCGGTAAAATGAGCCAAATTGCTAGTTCAGGCGAAAAGGCTCGCATCCTTCTGTGCGTGGAATGCGCGTTACCTGGGTCTGTGGCAGCGTCCTATGCTGTGACAAGAGCAAAAAAGCAGGATGAAGCCGAAACCGAACTGGTTGGCTTGCCCCAGTTGCCATAGTGTACGATGAAATAGATGCTCACGTTGGTGGTCGTGCTGCCGTTGCAATGGGGAGCATGTTGGTGGAACAGTCAAAATGGAGCCAGGTCATCGCAATCACTCATAGCGCATCAATAGCTGCGGCCGCTGACTCGCATATAGTGGTCCAGCGAGAGTTTCCAGCTTCGCGGAAGCCCAGTACAAAGAAAGTCACTGTAAACGCTGAATCTGTTGAGGGCACCGCCCGTAGGAAAGAGCTGGCTCGAATGGCGAGTGGAGACATAGCGAAAGACGAAGCAGAAGTGTTTGCTGAAGCTCTTATACGCGAGGCTTTAAAAGCCAAACAGGTTAACTAGTAGTTGTTTTAGATGTAATGACCATACCGTGTACCATAGAAACCTCGTAACTATTATTTGTGCAACGGCGAGTCGTAAATCTTCAATTCTTTGTGAAACCGCTCTGCTTGTCTTTCCCAGTATTGGATATGAAGATCCCGATTTTCGCGTATTCCGTCAAGTGACGAACATCAGGTTCTATTTTCAAAACCCAGCCAGAGGTTGATTTTTCGCAACTAGCTGCAAAATATCATCCGTGGTTGGCGGTGGTATACGCAAAGCTTTCTGGAGGCGAGGCCGTTCGATGGAACCTTTCTGCTGTAAAAGCAAAAGGACAAACGTTCGTGCCCGTTGGTTTTCCTTTGTCCATTGGACCATCCTTTGCGAGTTGAGTAAATAGTTTCCTTGAACCTGGACAGCGCAAAACGATAGCGCTTCTAGAA